>MU904253.1:0-12064 GCA_036418205.1 Ostertagia ostertagi | reverse complement strand
GGGGCTCATGATTAACGGAACCTCTTCCCATGTCCTCAAGCGGTGTAAACAGAAATTCACTCCAAAGTAACTTATTACCCTCGGATAGTTCATTTGAAATTGGGAATGTTTCATGGAAAATTTGAGAGCTTTGATGCTTCACCCATTATATGGACCCCTATCCTGTCCAAATACAATGCTTCAGCGGAGTTCACGTCGTCAAATTGGTGACCACGTGAACGGTGAGGAAGGAGAAAATGGGATGAGTGAAGCATCAAAGCCCTCAAATTGACCACGAAAGATTCACAAGCAATGAACTATCCGTGGGTAATAACTTACTTCGGAGCGAATTTCTGTTTACACCCTTGAGGACATGGGAAAAGGTTCCGTTAATTATGGGCTCTCACAAAGCTCGGAGGGGTCGTTGGTTACAATCAGTACAAATCGCAGTCATAGAAACAATTTCTTGCAACTCTTCTGTGGGTATTTCATTGCCTCAATAAGTTTTCGTTAAGAGCATTATTGAGCACTTGTGGGAAACAAATAGGTGAAACGGTGCTCGTCAGGTGTGCTGCGTTTATATGTACCCATTAATTACTCGTCGAATGGAGCGAATGGGATGTGTTGCTTTAAACTGAGCCAACGACACCCTGACGTTCTCGTCAACGAGTTGATGGCCTCTGAATTACCCCTCATCCATAACCACAACGGTGTTCGACTTGCGGAATGCGGACGAACGTCGACGATTTAGAAGTTTGTCGTGGAACTTCAAACGCCATATCTCAAATGCGTTCGGTGGGAAGTGTAAAAATGCAGAGCAGATTGGGTAATAATTCTCCGTTTTTCATATCTCCTTTGAAACACCGCCACTCAGCGGCCGACTCGTTTTATCCACCGCTTCGGTTGCAGTGCAACTCTCAGCAAACGGGCTATCTCCTCCATTTTTGAATCACCATTCTCTCCTGAGACACGTGCCTGGTAGAGTTTTTCCATAAAATTTTCATAAGATGGTTATCAAGTAATGGAACCATCTGGCGTGTCGTTTATCTGTAAAGAGGTATTGTTGTTTTATGGGCTACGGTAGCGCAGCCCGTCTGGAGCTGTTATGAGGACAACCACGTTCAGAAAAGGTCACCCACACATTCCATCCCAAAAATTTCCGAGTCGCGACCAATCTCTGGCAAAGCTCAGGTAAAACCTAACCTCAGGATCTCAGGTAACCCATGTGGCCTGCCTTGAGACGATTGATTTCTTGACGATGAGAAGAAACCCTTTTCAGATGCGATGACATCAGCTTTCCTTGATCTCCCATAGAACACCAAGCCAGGACTCAATTCAATTCGCTTTCACTCCAATCGTAGTAGCCCTAGAAGACACCAAGCCAAGCTCTGAATTCAATTCGCTTTCAGCGCTTATACCGAAGAGTCCCTCTAGTCGCGAGCAGTCGATAAGTGCGCTGCTGGTGGCTGGTGTCGGTCATAATTCACTCGACGCCCCATCCCCATCCCACCATCGCTCCACTGAATTACGATACGGCCCCAAAGTGAAAGAGAGTTCTCGAAAAACAGATCCTCACCGCGGAGTGAAAGAATGAGGAAAACATGCTTGCGAATCGCTACGATCCTGTCGCTGCTGGGTCCCTTCATCGTCGTTGTCAAGTTCATTGCTGTGCATGCACTCGATAGAGTCATAGGTTTTTAGGAATGACGTCGATGACCAGAAGAACTGCAGGAGCAGATTCTGGCGAGGCCAATCTTTGACATTTTTCCATTACCGTAACTGGCCATGTTGGGAAACGGAGGCTTTCGTCACTTTTGGCATTTCTCTGCGCTCTCCATCACGGCGCTACCGTATGCTGGCTGCATCGATTGGCTCGCAGTTCATTAGCAACTCGCGACACGACAGAAGCGAGAGGATGAGATGCAGACGACGAGGCCGAAGTTCCGTGTCTATCGTTGGATTCAGCAACTACAGGATAGCTTGTGAGAACATTGGTCCTGAAGGCTTTGGAATTCGAAGGAGTAGATTTCTGCGGTGGGCTAGAACAGTAGGGCAGTAGTAAGTTCAATAAAAACCGCTTTAAATGCATGAATGCATTAGTTATTCATGTTCCTCCACATTTATATGTATACGTCCATAATTCTTCTACGCAACACAGATGCAGTTTTGTGCATAATACTTTCGGAAAGGACCATAATAAGCTGTAGGCATGTAGAATGTAAAGTACAAAAGAATAAAGGGTAAAAGGCAGTTTCGAGAAAAATTTATAGCAAAATCGTGGAACTATATCAACTTCCAAATAGGCAGAATTAGCCCATCTTTCCCTTAGACAGACTTCTGCAAAACCATGCAGAATGAGCGCAGACAGGCGCACCTTACCACATTCTAACGGGATGGAATGTGTTTGTGTGCTGCATTACAAAATTACCAGTCAAAAACTAGTAGTCAGTGCCTGCAGCAAAACGCCTTTTTTGTCGAGGAATTCTGTTTTGCAAGTCTGTACGGTAGAGCCTTGCTGGCAGCTCATGAAGGCTTGACTGAGAGGGTTTGTGTGTCGGCAGCATTTCACTTTCGGTGGAATCGTGGTTGTGAGATGACGACTCAGCCAATCTTATGGAGAAACCTGGCAGTACGACTCCCACTTAAAGCCTCACAGGCCGTAAAGTCACAACACTTTTAAAACCGTTCCTAACTGTTATGAGCAGAGGATTGCGTGCAGGTCAATGCATACCGCTCCGAAAATGCCTTAGAAGGATTTTGCCAAATATCAAAGTACAAGTTGTTATGGAGGAAAAGGCGCTGGCACTAACCCCGGATGCAGGATCACCTCTATACAGTAGCGGTCAAAAGTTTGGAAACTTTTTTATTTTTGATCTAGCGCGGCCGATACACAACGAAATTGTCCCAAATTTAGATATTCCATACAAAATCGAGTTCAGAATACGACGGGAAGAACAATTTCCAAAAACCTATAATCATATTTGAGAAATAAGATTTTTTTCAAGTAATGGCGCGTCAAAAGTTTGGAAACTTTTTGTTTCCCTTATCATTATGATTCCTACTCTTCAATGTTCACTTGTTTCTGTTAATTTTAGTTAAACCATTGAGCAATGTGTAATTTCAAATGAATTCATATGCAAAGAAAGCAGTTTTTCCATGGGAGTCCTTTTTAAACCCTACAATCCGGAATACGAAATTGAAATGGTTTCTTAGTAGTTCAATCTCTAAGGAAGCAATAGCATCGAATGTTTCTGGCTTTGTTGGAGTCGAGCAAGCATAAGAAGAATGATCATTCACAAAAAAGTATCCTCACAAGAAAATTGGCCCTCCTCAAATACTTCGGAGGGTGGTTGGCACGTCCCGTACCCCCGACATTCCCAAGTGAGAGACAACTTTTTCCAGTTTTCCTCTAATCATATTGAAGTCCAAGTGTAGCACAACATCGGCCGCGACCTGATGAATATTACGGATGGTATCCCAGCAAGTAGCCATTGTTGGGCTTCAAGAGCAGGATGGCCCAACTGGCTTCCGCACTCTAACGGCTAACATGAACCGGAGCCAAGAGGTGAAACTTTGTCCTCAGCGACGAATGAGATTTCTATCTTCCTAGAAATAATATAGTGGACCCTGTGAAGTGTTTTGTCAAATGGGAACCTCATTTTGAGTATGAGATTCCAACAGTCAGAAATAGTGGAAGTACTGTCATGGATGAACATGTGTCCGACCATTCGGCGATTCCACAGTTCTAGGTATCCAGCGAAATGTGGGTTGGGCTAAGTACAAGTATAGTCTGTAGAATACAATGCTTACCTTCGATAGTCAGAACTAGCCGGAAAAGATGGGTTTTCTATTACGGAAATAACCCGATGCAGGCCTACCTCCCCACTGCCGCCTTCCTCAACCCAGAAAAAGGAGCTGCTATGAAGCGACCAAGTCAAGATCTGAAGTCTAATTGAGTTCTACATCTCACGGAAAAAGTGGCATGTCGCTCTACCCACGTTCCAGTTAAGAATCCCACCAAACAATGTGCTTTAGTTCACAGTGTATGAGGTCCGACTTAAAAATCCTAAAATTATTTTATAATCAATACCATGTCAATAAAAACGACGCTAAGATAGAAATTCAAAGCTACATCGAATAACTAATTTATCATGTGGATTTGAGAGCTATTTTGCCGAATTCGCTTTGGAATTCGGAAGTTTCCAAACTTTTGACGCGCCATTTCTTATAAAAATTCGTATTTTTCAATGCGATTTCAGTTTTCAAAAAATCATGTTACCCATCGTAATCTACACTAGATTCTGAATATAATATGTGAATTCGGGGCAATTTCATTGTCTATTGGCTACGCTAGATCAAAAATAAAAAAGTTTCCAAACTTTTGACCGCTACTGTACCTATGTACCACCGGTAACTGCTGAATCACGGACTATTACAGCTCATTACTCTGCCTTGTTAGGCAAGACATCTATATCAGCATACCTGTCCACCATGGTAAACCTAATATTAAGAGTGGTGGGGCAGTTTGAGCTACTGCTACATAATATAAGCATACAACGTCTCATTGCTCAGTCCTCGGTTGATGGCAGGGAACTTCTTTCAAAACTGCGCTACGTTGGCAAATTCTTCTCGATACGGCAGTTTGCCGTCCGAAAATCCACCGTTTCAGATCACGTCGAATGCTTCAGGGAAGCACCAACTATCAAGTAGTTCGGCGCACTGTCACATGAGGGTTTTCCTCCCCTCAAACCTTTGTGGATTGGGATACTGCTGAGACTGTAATGTGCATATGGCTTGGGGATGAGTGACTGACTTTTGATGGGTTCCTCTACGCAACTTTCTCAGTAAAGCATTTCATTTCTTACTGTGGTCCAGAGCTCAGTTGTTCTGAAGCAATGACATATACGTAGAGCAAGAGCCTTTCGTTTTACGCGCTTTTGTGGGGAATGTGAATCGCACCACCGTCACTACCCAGCTAGAAGAGGGTTTTACTTTTGACTCACTGAAAAACTGAAATTCGAAAGAGGGAGGAAGATTCTATCATAGTCGGTCAGTAAGTAGGAAGTAAACTGTATGAACATGAACTTTTTTCATTTTTCGGGGAACTAAGCGCTCGGAAAAACAGGCTTTAAATTGATTAACATATTGTGTCTTACATTAGGAGAGACAAATCACACGATACGCGTACAAGTTTTAAATCTTTTTTTCCTGAAAATGATCTCCTTCGTGATCGGAACGGCGAGAGGGACAACATATTTGAAAAATGGTAAATCCATTGGTTCTGTTTCAAACATGCACTGATAGCCAGTCATTCCACTGCTTATTACTTAGGTTTTGAGCTGGAATTTAAAGATCGTGACGGTTATGTTACAGTTTTGCTCAAGAAAATTTCTCAGACACATAGTTCCACCAGCGTTTTGAATTGTTAAACAATTACTACTTGTCCATTTTGTAAAGCAACAGCAGTACGCAAATGGTTCAGAATGAAGCAGATTTTGCAGACCAGGGTTAATGACTGAATTTGGGATAGTGTACTGACAAGACAAGAAGGATGGTTGCATAGGCTATCGATCACTTAGTTTAGTTGCACGTCACGATATCCCACAAATAATTTACTTACAAGTTTTAGGACTCCACGAAAATGTCACAATTCGGTGGCAATAAAGGATAAAGAGCTCCACATTCTCAACGCTACCATGGGAATAAATGGCTGCGCGAAAATTTTCTACAGTTAATCGATAGCAATCGATTTTTATGTACAGACGATGTGCACAGTAGTACAAATGTCAGACCAACACAGAGTTCTGCATACTGATTGAACCTTCCAACCTTCGTTTGCTGGTAAGTCCTACCTAAAGCGCCCTGATTTATGAATTGTTATGAGATATGGTGAGAAAATATTTTTGAAAAATGTCTTGCCAGAAATAGTGCTCAACCCCTAGAAAGCATAGAATGGGCTGAAGTATAAATGACACCTTGAGCGATGGTCCGGAGCGCATCAGAAGTCTCAATCTCTATACCTTCTCTTCAAAAGCCCTAACTGGGGACCAAACCACTCAAAAGCATTACTGCTGCTTCAATCCTGATGGAGGATCAGCTATGGATTTCATTTCATTTGCCAGCTCTTAACAGTGTTCCAGTTCATACTATAAGAAACTCATCAAGCTAAGATTCTAAGAATTTAGCTCCCCGTGGCACAAGCATGGCAATCACCTTGCACGGTAACACCGGGAGCCATATCGCTAAACTCCTCTGTTCAGTCTGGTCGAATTGGTACTGCTCAGAAGAATTGATTGTCCCCATATGTTTCTCTGGAGTATGCTGAGCACTGGCGAATTCGAATGTTGACTGGCTCTTAGACTTTTGATGGCCTATTAACGCCAAAGCACTTGATTTGTTGGCACGACAGCAGCACGCAAACCACCCTCCTCGAATCCTCCGGCTATCGATTAAATCGGCACTTTCACGAAAGCTTCGAATGCTCCTGACGAATGAGAATGAGGAAGGATCTTATTTAAACTGATCAAGAGTAGTAACTCTACAGAAGATTACCACCAAAAAAAAACTGATCAATAGTAACCCAACTAGGAGGTCCTTAGAGACCATTTTTGACCGGAATAAGAGCATAAGGAGTGCTAGGGAGCTGTGCAGTGCCATAACAGCATAACAACGTTTTGTTCCTAAGAACCAAGGGAAAAACGTGAATAAGGAAATTTTGCCGAACAATTACTTCGCCACGAAGCTATTTTAGGCTCACCCAGGATACAGTGTACGGGGACCTTTTGAAAGAAACATAGCATGAAGATCGATGAGGACGCTCATAACCATTTCAGGGTTCCGAGAAGTTTCGTCTTTCCGAAAGCTTCCATAAAGCGTAATTTAGTGGCAGAAGGGTCTGCAGCACAATCCTGATTGTGCCTTGATTGTTCGGAAAGACCAATCTAGAAGCTAGTTATTATGAGGCAGCTTCTCAGAAGTAGTCCTCTCAAGGTCTAGTCAATCGCCGTTGATCTTAAGAATCGGTTGATCTCTGTTGAGGCGCTGATAAAGACTCGCTCATTTGTGGCGCTTCTTGAGAGCTTGCTCCTTTCTGAGAGCTCGTTCAGAAAAGGTAAGAGAGCGAGAGTAGGAAGTCTCCGAGCCTGTACTGAGCTGTTGAAGAAGTAGCATATGCTGAGCGCGTTTTCACTGACCACGAGTTCGTAGATAACTAACAGTAATTGTGCTTACAATTATTCACATATTGACTAACTGTTTCACTTTGCATACTGCATTTTTGTGCGAGTGATATATCACTGAAAAGCTTGGCAGTTACATAATTAAGTCATGTTTTGTTAAATTGCCTGAACAGAGGCCATGAGTTTTAGTTTTTACAATGAATAGGCCATCAGCTGATTTACGACAGAGCTCGGTGGTTGCAGGAATTCTTGATTTTCTTTAAACTTTTTCCCCCCCTGGTTTCGCGGATTCCCCGTGCCAAATCAGAATTTTAGTTACGTAAATTCTAAAAACTGGCAGGCTGTTGATGATAAACACTATAAAGGTGCAGTAAATGGAAAGTGATCAGGACTGGGTGCTAAAAGGAATTTTCTATCTCATGTTTGTTGACACTTATTTTAGTACTTCCGGTACCATTTAAGCATTTCAAGCCCTGGTGAAATCTTGAGGCCATTAAACCCACTGTAAGTCGAATGTGGACTAAATGTCTCACATGAGCCGTCATGTACACATCTTACAGGAATTTGAGAGCCAAAGCAATATTTTGTACCCATTGAGGCATCATTCAACTTAAAAATTCCCACTTTCGGATTCCAGACCTTTCATTTGGCAATTCAGCAGTATTTATCACAGCCGCCCAGTCAACCACCGACCCATACAGTATGCGACGAATTTGCAGACAAAACAACAGGAATAGAAGAACGAAGCTCTTATAGGGGCCACTTTTTGTGTGAGCATTCCAAGACACCTTTGCAGACGAGAATGATTTTCGGAAAGTGATGAATGTTTCATGAGTGAATGAGAAGAGCGGAAAAGGAAGCGCCTCAGCAGCGTGGTTGGCCGCAATCCGCCGTTGTCGTGTCGGATTCTACGAATGATTTCGAATGGCCGCACACGAGCTATCATAAAATAAGCTTTATGAGTTTTGGCCGTCTCATACGGCCCGACACCCCGCCGATTCGCACAATATGTCGCTGTCTGGTCGATCCTCTGAATGTCGTTGCGATTCTGGCCGAGGAGCAGCCGTCTCCTTTCTCAGACTGGCCATTACTACATTGCATCTTCAAGTGAAATAGCCTATTTTGGTTATCGGATAGCTCTGATCACCTACGTGTACTTGCTTTCCTATTTCTCACGCTCTTAGCCATGCAAAAATAGCGAGAAACTTTTTGGTACAATTTGGGGCACTTTCTATGATAGTATAAGATACACCTTGAAAACTACAAAATTCTGCTACAAACCCTTAAGCTAACAAAGCGTTCATAGCGGACATTGAATCGTGACAGGAAACACTTTTCGTGGAGAATTTTACACCATACATAACCATTGGTAACTGAAGTAGTAACTCAAGGAGAATACCATGGCTTCGTATCCCAATTCATTCAATTACCTGACCTCCTTCAAAATGGACACCTCTGAAGTAAAAACCTATGATGGCCGTCTCTGACCTCAGCAGAATAGATCGCAGTTTTCCAAAACGTTGTCGTGATTTGATCTGAGGCATTACTCTTTGTCAAGAGCAGCAGAGCATGTTTCTGATGTGTTCCCGAATCTTCCCACTTTTTCGTCCCCCAACTAGATGTTTCCACCAGCCACGGTAATTACCTCGTCTATTTTGGGCATTTTCCATTTCCATCAGCAATCCTCGCCGCAGTAATATCCGGTTGGAACTCATCCTGACAGGCTTGAAGCCCATTCAGGGCTGAGGTCGACTATACGATCAAACACCTGGCAAACTTCATAAATCTCCCGTTTCCTTCAATTATCCATGTAGCACGGTAATGCATCACGCGCTACCGTAGTCTGACGAAAATTAGGGATACTGAGGAAGAAAGACCAAGGAAACGTCGGACAAAGCCGGCCACTGGGACTGCAGCGTACCATGCGATGCAGCCAGTGGATTTCGCACTAATGGAATATTAATGTGTTCATTTGAGAGAGAGGCTCACTGTTGCCCGAAGGTTCGGTGATCGCTTAATTTACTGGACGCAAGGTCTACTGGAGTTGGCTGGGCTACCAAACCCCCATGAACCGAGTCAAAACAGCGCTCCCTAGCAGGCCAATGTTGTTGCCAAACATCGCTACCAATTCTTGTTATCAGATGACGTTGTAGTGGAAACTCTGTAGGGATACGGTAACCGCTTCGAGATAGTGAAAATCGATCACGTCGACGACCTTCGCACAGTCAATACGATGATGAACGGCTACGGTAGCTGTTTGAAAAAACAATAAATTTTTCTTCGCCCTCCCCAACTGTGCTGTCACGTTCACGCGAACTTGATTATAAAACTTTAGCAGCAGGTCGGTCAGCTTCAAAAATTTTTGTCGACCCCTGGGATGATTGAGAACCTAGGAAGCATGTGAAAGTTCGAACTGGAAACCAGGTATTCCATCTAGCCTGGTCACAGCGAGTAAAATGTTTTGACGATCGGTCTCATGTACACACATATATTTCCGCATTCGAAGTTTTCTTGTCTTTCCAGGCCGGCCTCAAGACTTGTGCGTCTTTCCAGCAATAAATCAGTTGAGAGGAAAAAGCTTGCCCCTCGTCGAATGCTTTGATCTTGCCGGCAGCCACCACCTCGGGGTTACGGTACATCGGTCGGTTGTGCTCGATAACAAACCGGTCCGTCTGGAAGTGTCATCGATACTGTATTATTTCGTGAAAATGATCGAAAACTTGGTTGACTTGGAGAGCGGATGTTGATGGCTGGCCAAATTTAGCGCAGACAGAAGATTCGATATCAATCATGCATTGATGGGGTCACAGGCAGACGACTTGAGTTATCAGTCAGAAGCAGTGCAAATCCACGACGTGAAGTGTGACTTCAGGAGATTGAAGTCAGACTCCACTTCCTAGACATGCCTACTACCTGTGTGGGGTGGGGGGCCCCGTGGCTCAAAAATGTCAAAGAATCAGGTGAATTTTTGTGACTCAAGGTTAGCTTATAAGCCTAGTCGCCTTAATTTTGGTTCCAGTTCAAGAAACTTGAAAAGATATGGGATGGGACGGAGGATGTGAGAAAAAAAGAACTTTGAGCAGCACTAAAAACCTCAAAATTCGAATTTTCACAACACCTTTTTATATTTCATACCTCTCGAGAAAATTCAGCTTGGAATTTTAACGTACTGTAGAACAATCAGGAAAAAAGGTAGTCGAAGTGGGTCTTACTGAATGAATCCCCGGCAGCCGTTCCTTATTGCCCTCAGTTATACGAATATATCAGTCGGCCGCCATGAGTTGAGTTGTGCAGTGACGACTCGTGCTCATAAAGCGGCGCTATTTTTCAGGCCAAGAAATGATAGAGATCTGGAAATGTTGTTAAGCGATTCGTAGGAAAGGTGTCGGTAAAAACTTTTCAACAAAAAAAATTCACATGGAAATTAGGCTTGAAAATTCAGCGCTGTCTATGTACTTCATCAGACGCGTTAAATATGACTGCCAGAAGTAATCATTTTGAAATCACTAAACGTTTGGCTTTTGCTAGAAGATATGGAGAAAGATGGAATAATTCTCCACTGAAGTGATTCAGGGAACAAACTACTCCTTTCGAACTTAGGTAATATGAAATTGAAATGTTAGTGATTCCGCCAAGTACACTGAACTCAGGACTGAAGATTTGAACAGCACATATTCAGGAATCAGGGGAAAACCTCAGAACTATCTACAAAGTGCCATCGTGGTTGTGAGATCGAGTAAGGCCGATGTCTAGCTTTGCGAACTTTGAACGATGTACCAGTGACTCCTGACAATGTTGAAGATGGCCGGGCATCCAACGTGTTGAACAGGAAGTCCACTTTAAAGGACCACACTGTGAAAGTGGCGGGCCTCCTTGTTTAAACGTTGGGTTCCGCCACTTTTAAACATTGCCAACTCGCTGGCGCATCGTTCGACTCGCTGGTGCATCGGTCGATTCGCTGACGCAAAGTTCGATTCGCTGGCGCAACGCTCGGATCCAGCGAATTGCTCTATTCGCAAACTATGACATCGGCCTCATCGTGGCTAGGCCAAACAGTATGAATTCTCATATCTCGCTACTAAAGAAGGCTTGAGGAGGAGAACACTCGTAAGAGCAAGGTTTTGGGGAAATGAAAGAAAAAGGACACCCTATGAGTTTCCAACGGTTTGCTCTTTTCTTCATTCGGCGGTTATAATTTGGCTTATGAGCGTGCAGCTATGTCTTTTACCACTTGCTTACTGCTTGCTTTAGAATAGACCAAAAATCGTATTTCTTATAAAGAGTACTGAGCTTCCTTACAAAATTGATAACAAACTTGATTAACCGACCCTTTTCTGCGTTCTTTCACTTTCCTCGAGCCTTAAAAGACGATGTCACTTAGGGAACTACCTGTTCAGGCTCTGAAGAAGGTGGAAGACCGAAACGTCTGCCTAACAAAGTTATTGCCAATATTGATTGGAAACTCAGTACAAAGCTATCGTATTCAGGAATCTCAACCTTCGGTAACTATCGCCCACCTAGTTGACGACAATTTTGAAAAAAAAATGAAGGTAGGAGACACGAGGAGTGGTAAGGAAGAGGTGTGGATAAAAATAAAAGGATAAAGCATTTGCCGTTGATCAATCCCTTTTTGGGATGCGGCACGCATTCTACTTCCATTTGTACATTCGCAGTGGCATTTGAATGCGATGTGGCCTATACAATGACTTGCGGGGGCCAGCCGATGTACAAGTCAGTGTTTTTATCCTCCCAGACAAGTCTGGTACCAATTAACCGACCCCGGAGGGATGGAAGGCTTGGTTGGCCCGGGCGACTCACGACCCAGGATTTGATCCCCGGACCGCTCGCGTGGTAAGCGTGCCACTTGTCACTACACCACTTCCGCCCGTTGAAATGATAGTGTATCA
>MU904252.1:0-14210 GCA_036418205.1 Ostertagia ostertagi | reverse complement strand
AAGTAAAGGACTTCTACTCCTAGTCCACACTCCGTGCATGCAGCAAAGCTGGCATGGTACCCAAGAGATTTGGAATGCTGCATCACATCGGCTACCATGCTGTGAAGGCCGTTCTCGCGAGCTCTCTGGAAAAGCAGACAGTACTCCGAAATAGTCCCTTATAAGGACCATGCAAATCACTTCCTGGATTGTCGCCGCGGAGTAATAAATTGAAACCCTGGTCCCGGGGTGTAAGAAGACGGAGCCAACGCTGAGAGTTCGAAATTTCGGTGATACACATTCCATGTGAAGTAATCTGTTCACATAGAATGTGTACCACCGAAATGTCCACACAACCACACTTCTGAGATACAAATTCATGCGTGGTGACAAAGAAAACTTACAAAGTTGTGAACCTGGCTATAACTCGTCTTCGAGCTTGATATCCGGATCTACGCGCTGCGGCTCTGATGCTGTCCTCCATCTCTTCTGTAAGAAGATGAAACTAGCAGATGAAAGTAAGAGGAAAAGTGAACTTCCTCACCATCGGTCTGCATCAAGCGTCGCTGTTACCATGTCAAGATATGTCTGCAGTGGCTTCTTTTCCGCAAATGTTCGATCACTCCTAACCTTTTGTAGCTCCTGAGACAAAATCATTAATCACGTATCCTATCGCCGATATTATGACGTACATTATGAATATGCCTATTCCCTCTTTCTTCCGTATATTTCCCTGCATCACATTCATGGTCCATCCTGCAGGGTTAACTCAAAAACACGTTTTCAATGACCTAAACAAATCAGTGAGCACAAAGGTATGCTCATATTTTTAGGCATCTACCTTGATGTTCTCTTCCGCTCTTCGCAGTCCTCGTCTTCTGCGCTTCTTCCGGCAATGATCTCAGCGATAAACTTCGTGGTGTTTGGTCTTGTACACTCGAAGAAAGGTGAACGACCGCGTAGTTCCTGGAATTCTATAAATTATTACATTGAATTTTCCTGCTTTGCTTACCTGTCTTTCTCCAAGAAACACTTGCGCTCCAAGGATCACAGGATCCTGGGCAGAAAGTGAGTGAGGGGACTTCAAGGGTAGGGAACATGGGGTAAGAGTGGATGTAGATTGTGGATCAATTTGTAGAGGTTGCACGGGTGTAAGAGCCAAAGGTGCAGGAGATAAAATGGAAGCAGTTGTTGTGTTAGTGATGTACTGAGTCGAAGTTGATCCAAGGTCCAGTAAAGTGAAAGCAGCAGCCGATTCCATGATACCGAAGTGTGTAGTTTGAGCTGGATTACAACCTGCAAAAAAAGGCAGAGGGGTTTCGTAGCGTGATGCAGTGAGTGGTTGCACATTAGTGTGATGAGAGCTTTGGGGCAAGGAGCTTACATAGAAAGGAGGTTGCAGGCACATGCATAGATGTGTTTTCAGGGTACTGCATAGAATGGAGTCCATGTACAACGGATATGTATGACTTCCCTTCAGGAATCGTAAAGCGCGTCGATTGGGCTCATGCTCACAAGAAATGGACCGTTCAGCAGAGGGAAAAGTTCACATGAAGGGACGAATCAAAGTTATGAATTTCGGGACGAAATGGATCAAGTTTTCGCGACGTCCTGAACGCACCAGAAAAGCTACTACCCAAAGTGGGTTAATTTTCCAACTGGATTATGACCCGAAATACAAGTCTAAGCTGCTCACAAGGTGGTTCCATGGCAGCAACGTCTCTTTGCTGCAGTGGCCATCGCATTCCCTCGACTTGGATCCTATTGAAGATCTGTGGAATGAACTGGAACATCAAATTACATGACTGAGGGCTCACAAAGAGCACGAGAAGCTCGTTTAACAGGATATCGCATAAGAAAACATCCTCCAGGTGAAGATTCATAAGCACATTAAAGCGAATAACATGTGACATTGCTGTGTTGGCGTTGAAAATGTTCCACAAGAGAAAAATTGAAAATCTAAAATATTTTATAAGTTCCCTGCACAAAAATTTGCATTTGAGAAAATCATGGCGCACTGTAGGTTGACCAAGAGGGTATTACTGCACGGCACTGTAGGTCTGACCAAGAGCGAGAAGATTACGAATCGCCGAAAATCACTATTCACGTGCCACCGCTCGCGCCGTCATGATGTTCTGTGTCCGGCTACCTACCATCTTTGCTGTCATCATATATAGGTGATTGTGATGAAGCGTCGCAGATTCGTAACCCGGCTTCGCAACGATGACGGCACATCTTCCACATACGCGAAAAAATTATACTGACGACGTCTACCAACCTGAGTTGCACACACGCTATCCCAGAACACTGCAAAGCTCGGAAAAGCTCTCGTATAACTTCGTATAATGTATGCTGCCGTTGCTCCACTTAGGTGGCCTGACTTTCGATTCAACCAGCTCTTAATGAGCTACCAAACTATGCTCGTTTTTGGACGTAAGCAAACCAGCCCTTTTGGCGCTTCGGCTGGGACCGTATGCTGAATGTTGGGGAGGGGATGGAGTCCCCGACGGTGGACGGACCACTTCAACTCGGTCCTTAGAACCGCCACAATTTGGTGCTTACCTCAGAACTAAGCCTTAAAGAGAGGACGGGTCCGTCCCCTCTCCAAGGCTTAGTCCTGGGGTGAGCAAACCAGCCCTTCTGGCGGAGCTGCTGGACCAGCTGCACCACTTGCGTCAGTACTCTCCTATCGTACCAACCGAGTTGAAGTAAACCGTCGACCGTTGGGGACCCCATCCCCTCCCCAACATTCAGCATACGGTCCCAGCCGAAACGCCAAAAGGGCTGGTTTGCTTACCTCGTTTGTAAGGAAGACTCAGGACGACTGCTCGACAAGGGACCAGGGTCAAGCGAGGCGTCGAGGAAAATTTGGAAATACGACCCCCCCTCCCTCCGCCAAAGGCCGAAGTCCATGAAACGACCCTCTTCAAAAGCCGAACTATGGAAAGGTTGTCTAATTCTCCCCCAAAACTGTTCATAAAAAAGCCCTGCTACCGTCAACCGAAAATTCTTTTAAAAAGTACAAAAGTGAAAAGTCAAAAAATTAATCATTATTGATGAGTCCTACCAAACGAGCAAACGAAAAAAGCAGCAGAAAACCTCAAACTACTCACTAAAAATGCATACTATGACAACATCTCTTCTTTATTTATTTCCTTCACAAGACTTACCAAAAATCTAGTACTACACAGATTGTGGTTCTCAATTTGCACGTAGCCCTTCAGTTGAAAGAAGCTTTTAACCGCCTTCGCCAGCTGTGTGTTGACTGGACTTTGGCGTTGACCGTGGAGCAGCTTATTTACTATTGAAATTTGAACAAATATTCAAATGATTATAACTTTCTTCAAATATGACGAATTTTCAATCTGAAAGCAGATTTGGGAGTTTTGTGAAGAGCTTTTCTAATCAGTATTGAAATCACAAAAATTTATAAGAAATAACAAATTTAGATCGATTAACGAGGAAAATTCATGATGAGCACGAGTTTTTACACTTTCCGAGGCCGTAACTTGCTCCCTTTTCATCATTCCCGGAAAGTTAATATGTCAGACAAAACTAGAAGATTTTCTCTATCAAATGGTTGCTAAAGGACGAATTTACGATGGAAAAGCAACCCATTCCAAATTGAGGTAGAGATGGTGAGTAGTACCAGAAAGAAAGCGAAACCACGAAAAACGGCCCAGAACCGGAGAAATGGGACCCCTTCCTTGTCCGTTGATTTGAGCATTGATGGACTCTCATCGCTTGTGCCCTCTTCAACACTACGCTCTCTCAGCTATCTAATCACTCGCCACGTATTGTACTACGGCGTGATCGATCGGTGGGCGGAGATCGCCGAACTCGCCAACTTTGAGCCATGCTAGATCTCAGAGGTCAAATCTTTCGATGCCGATTGCGTGTCTGTCCGCACCCTCAAGAGATTCACCGCTCTCCCCACTAGGCGATTTCTCCCTTCTTCGACCTTCGTTCTTTCCGTGCAATCCTCCTTTAACACGTTGAGGATTTTTGCAAAATTAACGAGGAAAATTTGCGATGAGTGCGAGTTTTTACGCTTTCCAAGGCCATAACTACGTTCAAACCCATCCAATCTGAAAAGTAAATACGTCAGCATAAACTAGAAGAATTGCACTATTCAACGGTTACTAGGACTGCTAAATACGTCCACAATTTAAAAAATGGCCACGTTGAGGATTTTTGCCCGAGTACCGCCGAAAGGTACTTTTTCGCTGCATTAGCACTACTCAACGACTATAGCTCCTTTCAGGGCGATTATATACTAAAGTAGGAGCAGATTCGAAATCCTTTTCTTTTCTCTTTCCAAAAAGTGTAAAATTGTTTAGCGTGTCTTAACTTTAACGATTACATGCTTGTGAATTTGACGCTGAAGGCTGCATTTCTTGCTCAATAGTGTACTCCTCCATGTAATCTCACACAGACCCTTTCAGGATCCTCTTAATTTTTCTCTGAATTGAGAGTTTTTCTCTCAAGAGCCGTAGTTAAAGCGCGCGCAACTAACTGGGCCCACTCTGGTATGCGCCGTGTGCTTCACATCCCTTGAGATTCGAGGACTCACCTGAAAGATAAAATATCCGTTGGAAAACGTGCGAATTTTGGATTTTTTGACTTGTTAGTGATAGTTTAAAGATAAAACTCTGAGGTAGTGAAAAATCACTACGCGCACACCTCTGAATCACGAAAATTTTATGTGGGCGGAACAGCATTGGTACTGGAAGTCCTCTGGCCTTCCATGGCATCGACTCGATCCCTGATGTTTGTCCTCCGACAGTGGTGCATCAATCCGGCCCGATCCCTTCCTCCCAGCGGGCCAATACGACCCCCCCCCCCTGCGACGTGTCGAGGATTCCTCAACGCACACGCTTGACCCTGGTGCAACGACACCTTCAGTGTACAATCCTTTCGTAACGAATTCCTCGCTCACTAATGGCTTATCAAATGAAGAACCTGCGGTATTTTACACAGAACCCACTTCGAATTAAGGGGCCAAGGGTTGTGTCGAATCAGTACACGCCCTTCTGGAGAAGAACATTCCGTCCTGCTTATCGGCGTCATAGCGATTTAGAAGTATCAACAACGGCTTCCTGAACAGCCATCCGCTCGCATTGGAGCCGCCTATACGCCGCGGATTCTGTGCAGGGACATGGGACCAGGGTCAACCGTCACGTTCGAACATTTTCGGGATTTTTGCGACCCCCTGTTTTTGTTAATAAGAGTGCTAGACATGAATCCGTTGCGCCAGAAAGCGTCTGTGCCGCCGCAGACAGCGTCTGCATTGCTGCGTCAGCCTTGGAGCGCGGCAGGTATCACCCGGGCGCTGGAAGAACGGGACGCGGCGAAGAAAAATTTTAGAGGGAATAACTTTCTTGGGACGTATTTTTTTGACTTGTTGAGGTAGATTTTGATTGTGCCTGAGGTGCGCTTTCAGAAAACTACAAGGATTGCCTAACTCTCCGGAAAGTACTTCTGTTAGAAGTGGAAAACCCAAAATTCTAAGAAGGCGCACCTTCAACTTTGAAGGCCCATAAATCTTTCGTATGCGACATTTTGGAAATCTGTAAAAAGTTTCAGAAACTTCAAATTTTCTCTAACAAAACAGTATAAAAAGTTTAGTGATTGTCCCCTTTTTCAAAAATTGTCCCGTTCGAACATTTTCGCGCAACTAACTTCGGCTTCCCTTTTTTCAAAAAATTTGGCCACTTTTTTTGCAAAAGCGAGTTTTTGGGCTTTCAGCGACCATAACTCACTTCATTTTCATTTCTGTGATGCACTTTTTCATGGGGTGAAAGTACAGGATTTGCTCTTTCTAACAAGCCCCAAACCGTTTTTCAAAGTTCATTTTTCGAGAAAATCACACGTTCGAACATTTTGGGGGGTTTTGCCGAACACTTTTTTTGAAATCGCGAGTTTTTGGGCTTTAAGCGGGCATAACTCACTTCATTTTCATTTCTGTGATGCACACTTTTTCATGGGGTGAAAGTGCAGGATTTGCTCTTTCTGACAAGCACCAAACCGTTTTTCAAAATCCATTTTCCGAGAAAATCACACGTTCGAACATTTTGTTCCATAGGTTTTTGAGCAGCACATGCGAGTTTTTGAGCTTTCAGCAATAATAACTTCCTTCAAAGAACTTGTTGGGGAGGGGCGAAGACATTTTTGAAGACTACGAGATTTCTGCTTTCTTATGTGTTTTACCGTTGTCTGGAAGAATCGTCCTCAGAAAATCAGGTCCCGAAGAACTTAATTTCAGCCCCGAGAAGTCAAACCTTTCATAGGGATGCATTCAACTGTTCTCTATTCCTCAAGGAAAACACCGTAATTTGCCTAAAACTGTCTCTCTGTGCATAATTAATCGAATCTAATGCGGTCTGCACAAACAATTCTTGCCCTCGGATACGCCACGCACGCGCCTGTGGCTGCAGTCCTCGAAATTGCGACCCCCTTCCGACCAAAATGCGACCCCTTCGTTCGAACAGTTCGAACGGACGGTTGACCCTGCTTGGACATCTCTTCTCACGACTCGAGCTCGCTGGAACAAGCCTTCGGCAATTGCTGAAGGCCTCGAACGTATGAACGTCACGTTCACTCTCTGCCGTTATGGCTTATTCATTTTAGGGTACGTTACCGCACTTCGCACTCTATTTCAAAATCTGCGCGCCTATTGGGGTTGCTGAACGGAACGAACATCAGCCGTTCGTCGCTACCGGACCTATCCTTTAGCCGCAAAACTGATTTCTCTGATTTATCTCGCGGTCTCATAGAAAGAGAGTGCCTAGTGAGAGCCAATGGGTCTCAGGAGCTCTTCGACCGTCACGCAAACACCGGGTCGGGTAAACTTCGCCATTGCTCAGGAAGGTGGATTTGATGTGAGCATCTCAACAGGAGCTTGCAATGGGTACTGCCACGTAATGCACCCTGTTCCAAAACGAGCTCGTCTCACTGATTTGAGAAGAAAATGACTTCATTCCTCTTCTGCTCCACTGGGTCACGTAGGAGATTCATCATAAAGGTGTTATAGTGACCCCAGAAAAATTTCGTGAACAACTGCGAAAGGCGATGTTTGAGTGCTCTCATTTCCCGCCACCTCCAAGGGAGCTTCCAACTATGATGGACAGTGTTCGAGCACACAGTGGCACGGCGTAGGAGCGCGCGAAAGGCGGAACATCAACTGGTTGCAGCATCGAACGAAGTCACTTCTTCCGAACCTTTGTGGTTACCATGATTCTAGAGGCATAGCGGTTTACATACAGGGAGAGAAAATCCAACAACTGCCAAGATTTCACGGGTGCAGTTCAATAGTGGATCGCGTTCTCTCCTTCTGTGAGAGTCCGTCAGTGCTCTGCCTATCCGATGGAAGAGAGTCATGCGCTTTAAAGGGCCATTATCTTGATTGATGATCTTACGCTCTTTATTGCTGTGATCCTTCGTTGAACAAATCGACTGGATTTTCTCAAAGCTTTCGGGGCACTAATAATAATAATATCGATCACACTTCTACAATCGAAGGCTTCTACAGCTTAGGTCCTAGAATAGGATGGACACTGCTGGGGCCGTATGCTGAATGTTGGGTAGGGGCTGGGGTCCCCGACCCGCGATGCTGAATGTTGGGGCTCCCAGCAGAGTTTCGTCGCGGGACCTACAGGTGACTGGCCAGTCCTTTAATTCTGTGATGAAGTTTTTGTCTTTTCACTGTTCTAGATTACAGATTCGTCCACGCACACATTGCCATATTGAAGTAATACACCAGTATGGCACGAAGTAGTAGAAGGCGCGAACCAAACTTCAGTCTAAAGTAGTGAATGGACAGACTAGCAAGATTACGGCATTACAGCTAGACTTACACGAACGCTCCAGTATGTGAAAGAATCAAAGGATAAACTAAAGCAATTACAACAATATAGCTGCATATACGTGGACAAATCTACAGTGTAAAACAGTAAAAAGGTGAAAACGTAATCGTAAAATCAAAGGACCGGTCAGTGGCCGCCCGGTCCCGCGACGAAACTCTGCTGGGAGCCCCAACATTCAGCATCGCGGGTCGGGGACCCCAGCCCCTACCCAACATTCAGCATACGGCCCCTGCTCAAGACCAAGCCACCTCTTTCTCTGTGCAAAATTCAGCCCTGGTGCTAAGAGAGGGTCGCAATGTGAAAACCAAAGCCGTAACCTAATACTGAGTTGGGAATACATTCAGAGCACCTCTCTACTCCTTTAAACTTTCATTTAGCAAGAACCGACTAGACAGGAAGTCTTGATTTTTGCTCTGCATCAGCATTTGCTTTTTACTTCCTTTCTACTCATACAAATTGGAAAACTAGACCAATTGCTAAATGATGATAAAAATACATAGATGGCGGCACGCATAGTGGGTCGACGACAGCAACGACTGCTCCGTTCGGCGACAGTCGTGCTGGGCGTCCGGACCGACTATGCGTCTGATAAAAATAGTACAACATCCCATGGAGTTGCGGCAATTCTAATGTGAGAGTACGGTAGTCGATGGAGGTACGTAATTACACTTGGTGAGCTTGGCATTTTTCACGTAACATTGTGCCTTCGCTAAATGCTTTTCTTTCACTTGACGCTGTCCTTTATGAAGTAGATCTTATCGCTGATGAAGTCTATGACTTCCTCGTCATGTTATTTTTGTGGTATCTGTTGAGAAATGGTTGGTTCCGACAAGTTTGTGTGCCATTTCTTATAGAAAGACCAGCAATTCTCAGTGCCTGTGTACGCTTTGAATCAGCGGTAACTTGTGTGATCGACGCTGTTCCCTTATAAACTTGCGAACATAGTGCACAAAATTGGGGTCTCATCCAGTAAGGGGGGCATCAAGTGGCTGCCCTCACCCCCCACCCCCTAGACTGCCTACACTCCCCCTGGCGCACAGGTTTCTGAAGTACGGGACCCCGTGAGCCAGGGGGAGTGAAGCCAGTTCAGGGGGTGGGGGGTGAGGGCAGCTACTAGACGTTGCATCACAATGCCCCCCCCCTTACTGGATGAGACCCGGAATCTGCTTCTCCACGGCCTGTTTTATCACGAATTTTACATTTACTGAGCCTTGTTGTGCTTCTCGGACATAAAAGCAGTGAAGACTTTGACCACTATGGCATTAAGAATTCTGTGGTCCCATGAAGGTTTACGGATCCCTTCGCCGCTCTTTTAATGGTTGTGATCCTCCTTACTTAGTTTCGAGTAGGGAAGATACGTTGTATAGGATAGTCGCCTTGATACACACTTCCCTCTAGGCTAGAGAGTTGTGCCGCGTTTTGTGGGAGGATCCTAAGGGCTGTAATATTTCGCCATTTAAAAATATACCATTATTAATTGCCTTTAGCTTGTACCTGGTGTTCGTGTTGTTAGGATCGCACAAAAAATTGCATGAATTAAATAGATTCAGGTTAAAAGTTTGTAGGTTTCCCATGCTCATTATTATCGCTTAACATTTTACTAGGTCTAGTTGTGGAAAAATATGTGGTGAGGTCCTCCCCCCTTCGCCCCTCCCTCACCCTCCCTCCCCCCCCGTATACGAAAATGTAAGGTTTGAAATGTAAAAAAAAATTCCTAAATACTGGGATAGTGAAGCTGTTTTTTGCAAAGTGTTGAATGGTCTTTTGTAATTTTTGGCATTGTCTGGAGCAATAGTAGGTAGCAGGAATAGTTTTTGCTCTATTAACTATTGTACACTGAATTATATAAAAAGATAAACTATTTGGTATCGATCCATTTTCTTCAGGGATGCCCTTCCATTTCACTCCAACTCTAGTACCAACTCACCTAGCCGCAATGTGCCTCAGGGAGAGGGGCAGTCTGCTGTGAGAAGGTCACTATGACCACGCCTAACGGAGGGGGTCGAATTAGGGAGTGAAAGAAAATTGCTCACGCAGGTCTGATTCCCTCTTCTCCTTCAAAGCATAGTCTTGGAACTGAAGGTTTTCGTGATTCTAGCGCAATGTTACGGGCTGCCCCCCTCCCCCTTCGGAGCTACATTGCGCATTCACCTATCCCGAGAAAGAGAAGATTGGTCAGCCTAGACGGTTTTGGTCTGCAATTTGATCCCCGGGCCATGAGTACTACAGCGGCGCGTTTTGACACTACCGGCCCTAGTATGTGTTTATAATAATTTGCTTGAGCAATAAAAGTTAGCCTACCATAAAAGTGCTGCTTTTACATCACCAAGGTCATGCTTCTCTTAACTCTGCTGTAAAACTGGTAGCAGTTTACAGAAACGACCTCATGAGGCTTGATCAGTAAGAATAACGACACTCAAGATATTGTCCAGTAACACCACCTCCAGTAACACCACCGTTTTGTATTCTATGATGTTGAGCTCGAACCTGATTGTTCCATTACATGATGCTCTACAGATAGCTGTGATCCTAAGTTTCTCGAAGGACTGTTACATAGGCAACGCTGAAGGCTGATTGCGCTGTTGGTAATGGTACTACAGCTCCTATTAGGTGGATGGAGCCTTGAAGTGCTTCCGAGTTGTGAGGTTAAACTGCTATTAATTCTAGAGGGTGATCCGATTTTATGCATGACTTGGCTTATCTCTGCCGCAGGGCGACGGACTATACAATCGTCGGCTAATGAGGTCACGCCGCTCACGCGGCGAGAATCGTCGCGTGCGGCAGTTGCTGCGGCGATTTCTGTGTGGACCTTTTCTTATCCATCCATGCCCATAAGTTGGCTAGGTGACTGATAACACCAGAGTGCTGGACATCAGTAAGCCAGCAAGCGTCACTGTAAGATCCCTGCAGTGATTTAAGCCTCGCAGTACAAAACTTTGTACCGTGTAAAGGTTGTCCTTTTGGATTTAATTTGACTTCTTTATTAATCAGTTTCCTGAATTTCTATCAGAGAGTGATAATCTGGTTCAATCGGAAAGAATATTGCGTATCAAGACACAGAGTAGCGGCGAGGAAGGCTCAAACATAAGCATGATATGATAAGTATGTAATAACGGCGAGCGAAAACGAAACTGCATTTTAAAGGTTTAAGTGGTTCTTATTTCATGTTTCATGACGGGAAACATGATCTGATCGTACATTCCCCAATGCTTGGATGCTGAGTTCTTTGCAAATTCGCCGCGATATTGCTGGCTGCGGCGGCCCGCGCGGCGACCTACTTACTGCCACGATTGTATAGTCACGCACCCTGCCGCAGTGGGCAAATGGGAGCATGGCGGGCATGACCGATTTATGCTCTGTGGGTGATGAACGTTCATGATGTACTTCGTGTAGGGAGAACTAATAAATTTTTCACTATTTCAGCCACATCTTTCACAAGGTGGAATTCGGTTATCTCTCCAAGTTCATTTAGTTCACACTTCACTCATTATGCCCAATTTTGAGCAACGCAATAGACCTAACAATTTCCACAAAAAGAGAGAGGTTAGGGACAAGTGAATGAAGTTCTGTTCCTCGTTTCAAGAATAGAATGGACGAAGCGTGATCGTGAAAATGGGAGAAAAGTAATTGGAAGTCTCCAGTCGAATCACTCAGCGCATATTTAATCTTCCAGCTGAATTTCCAGTTCTCTTACTCTCTTATTTTTCTAATCAATGCATATCATCTTGCCTTTCATTCTCGTAAACCTTAAGAGTATAAACGCGGTTTTACTGCTCATTGAATTACTTCGAAATCTATTATTTGGTCACAGTACACAGCGAACATTACGAGGACGCAGCTCAGTTTTGTTCACCAGTTTGTAGCAGTACTTAGTTGATTTATTACAGATGCTTCAGTTTTGCTGAGTGTTGTTCGTGTGCCGTACCGTTCCTTTTTCTTATTCGACTGTTTTTTTTTCAGCTGGAAATGCCAGTATTGTATGGATATGTCCTCGACCGCCTCAAGTTAGCCTTCTTATTTCCAGCGGCCAGCGGCAGGCATTGCCAGGCCCATCACGTGAAAAATATGTTATAACCAAACTTGCCAAACGAAAGGGCTTATCTCGAAATGGATATTTAACGGTTCAAACAGTCTGGTGCAGTCAGGTCCAAGATGGAATCCAATCTTCTTAAATTTTTAATTATCTTCCACTTGGTATTGAATGTTATGGTTTGCGACTTTGCTGATCGCTAGGTTAAGAGTCTGTAATAAAACTGGTTTTCGAGTCTTATAAGCAGCATACTTTTGAGATTTTTTTGTAGATGAAGACCTTCGAAATGCCATCGAACGTCTGGCTGTTTTTGTGGCGAAGAATGGGCCAGACTTTGAAAAGATGACAATGGAGAAACAGGAAGGGAACCCGAAGTTTGCCTTCCTCTATGGCGGCCCATACAATGAGTACTACCGTTTCTGCGTTGAACGTGAAGTTCAAAAAAGTCAGTTTTATCACAGTTTCATAGCTCTAATCCTATTGCATATTATATGCATTGCGATGTTGTAGTACATGGGCCACCACATCATGGGAATGGATGTGTAGGACCGCCCCAGCCTGAGTCCGAATTCATGAGAAGGATGAATTCCCAGAAAGAGCAGTTAAGGCAACAAATCACTGACAGCGAGCGGAACTTGAAAGCTCATCTTGATTCCATCCCTGCTATGAAAGAGGTGAGTTCCATCGCAGTGCTTTATTTCTTTGCTTATCAAGATTTTGATTATTTAGGCGCAAGTGGCACAAGCCGTAGTTATGTCGGAATCTCAGAAAATGTCGCAAATTTTGGCTAATGTGAATTTTGATGTGGCACCTCTAGGTGCAATATTGGATCAGCTCAATGGAGGAAAGTGCTCTAAGGATCTTGTTTCGGTATGTGCATTCCTTTTCTTGGGGAAGGCCACTGTTTGGCTTGAAAAACGTATGGGTTGTTATCATTAAGAAACCCAAGCAGAGTCAACCCTGCGTTGCGCAGTTCGCAACGGCACGTTGAGAGATCCTCAACGCACGCTGTATGGGCGGAGACGCAGACGGCTCGAGCATGCGAGTGTGAATGTTCGCGCGAGAGAACGTGTCTAATCGGGCGAAACTGCGCAACGTGGCCGTTGAGAACTGCGCAACGCAGGGTTGACTCTGACATGTAGTGCTTCAGTCTTTTTTCCCTTGCGAGAATTGAAAGGTCTGTAGACGGCCGCGACTGTCGCACCACATGCCCCCGTTGTTAGATGAGGTCCGTTTGATGATTTGACTCACTCGCTTCAGACCAGCCGAAAGTGGATATTCGAGCACTGTCAGACAGATCAGCTCAGAGAAGTTGTTCTCACCTATCTCCTAAGCAGGTTTCTTCAAAAAATTATTTTTATTCTTCTGTGTTCCTATTATTTCCGTAACTGTAATATTTAGGGTCAAAGATTCTCATGCTAATGACAATTTTCGATTGAACATACTCTATGTTATCAATGACTGGGCATACCAATGGTGGGTTGGATTTTTTTTGTGTCGAGTACCTTCATTTATTGATTTGGTGTTAGGGATGATCGCGGGTAGTCTTAATACCACCGAGATTTTCCGCTTGGTGACAAATTGATGCAATAAAACACTTAGTTCTCGTCTTTCACGGCATTCAGCAGAATAAGCCACAACAGCGGTGCGGAACCGACAGTAGACTACGATGGAACTGTGGCAGTAATTCAGCATTCATGCTCTGATTTTGAAATTCCTAAATGCTGCTCATTAATCCTATATATGTACCTCTCTCGAATGCTTAAGAACATCTGGAGCATTTGGCTTCTTTTGTTTCATTGAGAAACAAAGCGTTTACTGTAAAGCTAATTCGATCCAACTCCGCAGCGCTCAATCTTGTACATAGCGTGTCCCTCTCGCTGAGAGCGCTGTTAACTCTTTCTACAGCACATGCTTGATGGTGGCTCTAATGGATAGAGGACGAAAGAAGGATGGAGTAGGTTAGAGCTGCCCACGGATGAGAGTTACACAACGTTTGCTTTGCTCAAAAAATGAGATACCTCCTTGAACAGCTAAAAACCTATTGAGAATCATGACACACTTTCCTAGTTGTTTGTCTTTTTTGCTCTTTATTACGAAACGCCTTTCCAGTGAATTGCTCTTCAATTCCGCTGCTGCTTTCAAGTCCTGCATTTTTTTCAGTCAGCGAAAACGTTTGGATTCCCAAACGCAGATGTTGTCGCGTTACGTTCCGCAAATGTACGCCTTTACTGTGGAGCTCTCTCAGGATGGTATGATGCAGCAGAAACTAGACAAACTGATCGGTGTTTGGGAAGGTCACAAATATTTCAACGATCAGTGTTTCAAGGTTTGTT
>MU904249.1:0-13717 GCA_036418205.1 Ostertagia ostertagi | reverse complement strand
GAAGCCACCCCATACCTTCTCGTTGCCTTTCCTTCCTGCTCGATTAGAATTTTTTTGTTATTATCTACACTTCGTCTTTAGGTGAAAACGAGAAGGAAACCGTCACCATAATTTAAATAAAGGGAAATTGTAACAAAAATCGTGAAAGAGTTGAGAGGTAGCCACACTGCCCGAATTTCGGGCCAGGTTCGCTTCAGAGTAAACAATTTCTTCGAGCATTGTGCAGGATATGGAGTAAAATTGAGCCTCGGAGACCGTTCGTAGCTTTCGGATTCAGATAAACGCCGCCTCATAAGAAAATCGAACAGTTCCACCAATTTGTGCTTGGAAATCAAACCTTATTTGAAACTTAAATCTCCAGCAGGTGCCTGTTCGGCGTCTGTGACAGAATTGCAAGTTCATTCACGAGTGGGAAATGTAAAGCGGGGCCCCCCCCCCCCCCCCCCCCCCCCCTTGTTCTAATGACACCAAAAACAATCTTCGAAAACCGGACCAAGTCTTGTCAGAGAGTGAAGCCGAGCGCGACCGAGTGACGGTCGGTTTCCTTATACCTGTCATTTCTCACAACTTACCTGCCTTTCTTCCGAAGTTCTTTACCTCCAGGATACGCTTCTCCATGAGAAGAAGTTATCTAGAGTAAGAAAATGTTTCGAGAAAGGGAGACAAGGCGCAGGAAGTGACAGATAAAAACCCGACCTAACTCCGGTCCGCTCGGCTTCACTTCTTGACAAAATTGTCCCGGTTTTCGAGATGTTTTGTTGTCATAAACAATGCGCTTTACATTTCCCACTCGTGAATGAACTTGCAGTTCTGCCACAGACGCCGAACAGGCACCTGCTGGAGATTTAAGTTTCAAATAAGGTTTGATTTCCAAGCACAAATTGGTGGAACTGTTTGATTTTCTTATGAGGCGGCGTTTATCTGAATCCGAAAGCAAACGAACGATCTCCGAGGCTCAATTTTACTCCATATCCTGCACAATGCTCGAAGAAATTGTTTACTCTGAAGCAAACCTGGCCCGAAATTTGGGCAGTGCGACTGCCTCTCAACTTTTTCACGATTTTTGTTACCCATTTACCTTTATTTTGATTGTGATGACGGTTTCCATATTGTTTTCGCCTAAAGACGAAGCATAGATAACAATAAAAAAAATTTAGTCGAGCTGGAAAGAAAGGCAACAAGAAAGTATGGGGTGGCTTTATAATTATGCGGGAATAGGTCAGAGCGGCTTTTTCAAAAAATTGCAGAAAAACTCCCTTCAAATTCCAGAGCTGGAACTTTGCGCTGGTGTGCAAAAGAGCATTTATACCTACATCCTTTTCCATATAGAAGCTTCTTCGAACGCATCTTAGGAAAAGAGATTTTGCAGAAAACATAGGTGGCTTTATAATTATGCGGAGCAGTGTATGTAGTTGGGGGGGTAAGACTTATTTGGACCTTGGGAATTTGCAGGTAAGTTGGCGCTTGTTCCAACCGATCACAGGCCATGTTGATAGAAATTTCGGAAGTCTTTTGCGAAACAATAGGATCATTAATTCATCCGCGAGAGCTAGACTGTGATAGAATCAATATTCTCGTGTCTAAAAGATTCATTGAGCTCTTGCTCATCAGACCGGCGTACGATTTATTAAGATCATTTTCGGGATACGCCTATAAGCATACCTGGGCAGGGCGAGACGGGTTCTGTAATTATAATATTAGGTTGGAAAGAAAGTTCTGCAATACTCGTTCTGAAATTTTCTTTGTTTTCTGAAAAAATTATAGGTCAAATTTCTGACTACAAATGGCAGAGCATTCGCTTGTAAGCAGAGGTAGAGAGAGAGTGCTGTGTCCGTAGTTAGTTCGAGCATAATCAAAAAAACCTCGAGCCACAGGTAATTCGTGCTCGAAGTCCCTATCTAGGGTACGAAAGTATCTCTTACAAATATAAACTAGCGCCAGTATTCGCTGTAAAGACCGAACACTGTGGTGCAATGAGGCGTCAACGAGCATGTTCGTTACAGCGTAAGCCGTCACTGTTTCAGCCTTACCAGCGCTTTTCGAGATCTTTTGATATTTTATGAGGGCCAGGCAGCGTTCGCACACTCCGATTTACAGGTAGAGCTTTTACGGCAGCTCAACTTACAATTTCGCTATGAGTACCATCTTGTGTCAGCAGGATCTGCGCCTCGCAAAACTCCAGAAGTTGGCCGAGGCAGCTCGTCAGGAGCCCTCGGAGCCGTGACAATATTCATTTCTTTCATGACATTGCGAATCGCCATGATCCGAAATGAGCCCGGTAAGAAATTCTGGGAGCTGCGGCAAGATTTCTTACCTCTCTTAGCGTATTCCCCTGGTCGAGCTATAAATGACTGCCACCTATCCTGGACCTTAAATCATCATCTTGATGACGAAATAATTAGACGATCACTCCAACTCACGAAGAGTGGAGATGCTCTCATCTTCCGACCGCATCGCTGTGGGTTATGAATAGGAGCATCGAGAAATTTTATGGAGCATTTGACGACAAGTGTGACACTCGATGGTTTAGAATATCATGACCCGGAACAAGTGTGTTAAGCGGCGAAAAAGCTAAAGTTGAAATCAAAAAAGTGTTGCAGGATTTTCGTTTCAACCTAATAATAATAGAAATCTTATGGTTGATTGTAAAGGAACGAGTTCTGCGAGAAGTAGAGAACTACAAATTGTGATTGAAAGAAGTTGAACGGTTCAATCATAGAATGCAATTTCAGGCAATTTTGAGAGAAGCAAATCGGATTGCACAAAAGCGCAATCCGCCGCTGCCTATCTTTCCTTATACCAGTTCGAGTACAATCCCGCTAAAAAGAATTTGCCTCATGTTTACAATGGACGTACGTATTCGCCATTTGATTAATTCGTGTTAAACTTAAAGGCCAGGGAAGGTCGAGTCCGGGCAAACGCGTAGGAAGTATTTCCTGTGCAGGGAGGTGGGGACCCGAGTGTGTGAGGTAGCTGATCACATGTGCAGCAACTATCCCACCTGAAATATCCCATTTAGAGTCCCCGGGGCGTAGTGTGCCACCCTTAGAAATTTCCTTCCTTGCAGGGGTGGTAAACATTTTGTTATTATGCCTCGAGTAATTATTTAGGCTAAGTTCCATAATATCTATGGCTAGCACGACTTACAGAAATGTTTACTAAGAGCTAATTTATATAGAATTTTTAGAATGTGCCATTTAGCTCGCCACCATATTAATTGGGGGGTTTTAAATTATTAGGCCGAAGATTGATTACTAATCAGGACTTCTTCGTCTTCTCATAGCCCTCAGATATGGGAAGGGTTTGAAGTGTACCGGAAATTTCTTCTTGGACACTTACCAGGAAGGTCTTTCAGGACATGGAGCCCTTTTTGAAAACGGTTTTTTGCATGATAAAGGGGCACATGCATGAAGTACAAAACTAGGCTCCATTTTTTCTGAGCGGCCCTCTGGATGCCAAAAAAGGAGTGAAAAAAAATTTCTTCAGAAATCGGAGTTTTCACACCTTCAACGTTCTTTATATCACTCGTTATGTTAAGTGGACGCACAATAGAAGGTTTTCTTCACCTGAACGTTGAAAACAGCGTGGAATAAAGCCAATACCAAAAATTGTATATAATAAGTGCTCAAAAGCACAAGGAAGTTTCATCAGAGTCGTTGACATTCATTGTACAGCGGTGGTCGGATGGTCGCGTGCGGCGCGGGATGGTCAAGTGGATAGCGTCATGGACTCTGGGTGGCACGGTTTGTTCAGAGTTGTTGGTTCGGTTCCCGTCCATGCTCACATTTTTGCATTTTTCCGATTATCACTTTTCTGCATTTACATGTGCTTGCGCGTGAACTTAAAGCCTATAGGTGTCATTTCCAAGAACTTTCTCCCACAATTCTGCGATATTTCGTAGTACCATGTTTTTCAGTTGTGTACGAAATTCCGTTTACAAGCAATAAATAACTAGCAGTTATGGTAAAACTCAATGAAGCATCTGAATCACAGGCGCGGATCACACCAACTGCATCTAACGAACGCCAGAAAAGTGAAGTTGTCATTTTCTTCGCAAGGAACACCCACTCCATTTCCCTTGAAGGCAGATTGCCGGCGTTGAGGAACGTCCAGGATGCTCGTCGACGTATGCCAGTGCCCACCCAGGCATACGCCATGCATCGACGAGATCAAGGGGTGATGCCAGATTGCCCCATGGGCAGGAACTGCGGTGGAAGTGTAACTATCAACCAAACGTGCCGCTTGCTATCATCTCGAAGCTGTCTCCAAGTGGGAAGCGTGCATGCCGTACTGACTATGGGCTAACCCATGGCCCAATTTTTGAATTCGGGCCGAAATCTTGATCTTCTCTAAAACTGCGGCTATAAGGGTAATTATAGGCGCTGATTACGAATCTGACGTCCATTTTTGATGGAGGCGCGATATTGCGCCATTTTTAGCCTCCTCGGGCACCAACTCGGCGCCGCTTTAGCGCCATACAATTTTCGCCCCAATTCTGGGCAGAAAGCTAATCAGAAAGGTTGATGATGACCCTGATTGTAAGAACAGTACCTATTTTATCGGCGGTAACATTTGGAGTCATTTAACATGCGCTAACATGAAATGCAAAATTTTGTCATCAGCCGGGACCGATCCCTCGACCAATTTTTCATACCTTTTTTGGCACTTCAGGGCCGCTCAGAAAAAATGGAGCCTAGTTTTGTACTCCATGCATGTGCCCCTTTATCATGCGCAAAAATCCGTTTTCAAAAAAGGCTCCATGTCCTGAAAGACCTTCCTGGTTAAACTTTCGGAGGTTTTGCGGGCCCCTTCGTCATAGAAACGCGGACTCCCGTGTCCAAAAGGTCGCGAAAAATTTCAGCAGAAAATTGCGTCACATGGAGAATTTTGCTCGCAATTGGGAGCCGAGCAGTTGATGCGCGCCCAAAAAAACAAGGAAAGCACGTTGTCCCGCAAGCTACCTGCAAATTCCGCGTGTGTCATCAAAGAGTTGAAGGCAAAGTCCGGGATTAAATAGGTCTTATCAGCACTTTGTGGTGATAGCTCAGCTGCGGAACGACCTGAAAGTGGAGAGGAAAGACAAAGATATTCTTGGGAAGCGCCGGGGCAGTTAATGGGGACGAGATATGCACGCTGGAAAGGCAACCCATTTCAAATTAAGTTAGCGATGGTGAGTGGTACACTAAAGAAGGAAAAACCATGAGAAACGGCCCAGAACCTGAGAAATGGGACCACTTCCTTGCCCGTTGATTTGAGCATTGATGCGACTATCATCGCTGTGCCCTCTTCAACGCTACGCTCTCTCACCTATCTAATCACTCACCACGTATAGACCTGCGGCGAGTGATCAGATGATCGGTGGGCGTGCACTGACCAGCCGCGGCGGGATTAAACCTTAATAGGTCAACGAGGTCAACTCCTCCTGTGCAAATTGTGCTTCAGTTCGCACACTTAGGAGCTCCGCGGGTCCCTCAACCAGGTGAATTCTTCCTAATTCGATTTTCCCTCTGATCGTGAATTCGTCCTTTCAACGTCTATAATTCTTCAGTAGGTTAGTAAGAAGTATGGTGCGGGATCGTGGCGGCGAGAAAGGGTGGCCGAAATGCAGGCGAGCGATAATAAAGAGGGAGGTTCGGATGGGTGACGGGATCGCTGAAGCGCCCCTAACGGCGGCAATTGTAGCGGTAGGTAAGCTGGAGTGTATCAAGTTACGTTACGGAGCCTTACGAATTCCCCGGTGTTGGAATCCCTCCTATCTAGTTCAGGGAGTTTCCCTTAAAGAAAAGAGCGCTGCGCAGTGTTGCAGCTGCGGTTGAAGTGTCGCGCCATTCGTGAAGATGACAGGGTCGTTGCGGCCAATTTCTGCTGAGCTTATAGGGTGAGGGATTCCATTCTCTTCGCTTTCTTCTCCCTTCTCCTTCACTTCGTCTTGTTCCATGCCTATTGATACCTACGCCAATGTCCTACGTCCCTATCGATTACTGGCCTAGAGCCAACAACTGGCACTATAGCAACTTTGGCTATCCGTTCGAACCTATCCTTTCTCCATTTTAAGGTGGGATGCGGATGCGGCTGGAGCGGAGTTCGCTGCTGGTGTAACCGGGCGTTTTGACTAATTTCTGTTTCGTTTGTTACAATACACGTGGCCTACCCTAACTTCATAGGGTTGGACGCCCTTGCCCACTCATTTTATCCCGAAGCATGCCTTGAACTGAAACACCAAAAAAACGAGGTGAAATTTCTCAGAAGCAGAAAATTTACATCTCTACAGAGAGTATTGCTAGTCTACGAATTCCTTTGCAAATAAATTATTTTCTAAGCAAGACCTATGCGAAGTGAGCGATCAAACAGCTCGCTCGTCATGGGGAGGGGTAGGGGTCAATTAGGCGATGATTTTTTGGGAAGCCAGGTAGGGTGAAAATAATGAGCACGATGCAATGGCGATCAGGACTGTGTTCAGAGCGGAAACTTTTGGACCGTGAGTATCAGGTATATTGAGGTATTCTCCTATTCGTTTAGAGACTCGATAAACGAAAAACATGATGACTGAACTGTTGGTTTCTTACGAGCCAATCAGAATGCTAACACCACCCTCTCTAAATGACCATAAAATATTATTGGCAGATTAACATATATGGTGCCAGCAGCTCCCGCGTGAAAAGTTCTAAAAGCTGAATGTGTCAAATTGACAGGGCCAATTGGTGGGAAGCAGTGCCCAACCCAGATGTTTGCAACTTTTATTGATAGCAGATTCTATTCACTCTGTGGGCAAGTAGCCAACACATTGGAAAGGCAAGACAAATTTCTGTATGGAGGAGGAGGAGGAGGCTCAACGTGAGTACCTACAGACACCAGCTTCTACGTTGCGCATTTATCAAGCTTGCCGTGTTATAAGGGTAATGGCGCGGGATTAAGAACCGGGAAAGCAAAGCAGATGATAACATCGCACGATAGATGGGAGATGGCGGACCTGCTTTAGCGGTGGTGACCGAAGCGAAGCGCAGAAGATTTATATCGCCCCGCCTATGTCTAGGGCTATAGCTCATGATTCTTGCACGCGTGTCGCCGCGCGGGGAGCCACCAAACTCCTCTAATCACTCGCGCAAGGTCATACAGGAATTGGGCGATGATTACATCATGCAGGAGGGGCAGCGCCCCGTAGGTTGGGTAGATTAGTGTTGAAGAGGGCACAGCGTAGTGAATCGCATCAAAGCGCAAATCAACGGACAACAGAGGAGATCCATTTCTTGGGTCCAAGCCCTTTCACATGATCTTCTTCATCTGTCTCCACATTGACACTCCAACAGAGGTGCGACTCTATCGTTGTTAACTTTTTGAAATTTTTTTTACGACCCCTCTTTTGATCGGATTTGATACGACCCCCTTTTCCACATCTTGACCACTCTCTATAGTATTTAATTCTGATACTACTCAACCCACCAAACTCCGCCCACTTTTCCTCCAAAAGGCCGATTCGAGGGAGGCGGGGTATAGGCTTACTTCTGAAAACAGTATAAAAATTCCTTATAATTCCCATAATATCGCCACAATTTTCTCCATTTTACTCCAACTTCACCTCAAACTCACATGTGATTTCAAGCGACTGAAACGAGTACGAGCCCCCCCTCCTACAAACTCAACCAGTACGACCCCCCCCCCGTTGTTACTAGTAACAACGTAGGGTTGACCCTGCCTCCCGTAATAACTTCGTATGAGGGTGCTTAATTTGCATCCGAATTTTACCTTTATGTCACGGAGGGAGTCAGTCTAAATTCCAAGGGGCAGGCGAATGCGTCTCTCCCGAGCGTTGATCCGCATTGTCGTGCCTTCTTTGTTACAGTCGCCACGTGGTCACTATTAGCACTCATGTTGCTGTCGTCCTGCGGCTCAAGGAAAGACCCAGTGAACTGTGAACGGAGAGTGTGTCTGACGGGTGATGATCTGAGCGCCGACGAACACCAAAGCAGGAAAACAGCAATAGAAATCATAGGAAACCCGTGAATTAAGACCTTAATGCTACAGTATAGACGATCGGGCGGTGACGTAGCGGTGATCGACAGAAGGCAAAGGAAGCGAAAGAGCCACGCCGATCGTTACAATCTGGTTGTGGGTGTAAGAGGGAACGCCGTTGTGCAACAGGGGCCGACGAATGCAGGCCCGTAGGGACTAGCTCCCTAATCGCAAGGTTTGTGCAACGAAGCTGGCATGATCCTATGTAGGTACGGACGCCACAATTCCTCTCGCCTTATCCTTCTTACTTCGGCTAATCCCGAGGCTTGCCTTTAGGACGCCCCTCCACCTCTTTTGAAGTCTCAGGAAGATCTTAACTTCCTGCAATAAATAAGTTATTGTATTATATCGGAGCAGATACGCCCGAACTTCGTATAGCATACATTTACGATCAGAAATTATATTCCTTTAACTGAAATCTATGCACGAACCGAAGACACCAGTTAACGTGACGTAATCATTCATATGTGGAATTTTGCCACTGCACTGTCCTCAATAGAAACGATTACAGCATCGTACGAAACGTTACACGTGAAAACTACAATCCAAGGCCGTTTAATACGTCGTAAGTTTTATTTTTGTTCTAACCAGAAAATTAGGCATTATCCGATAGCTCAGGGGCGTAGCAGTGAGTAAAATGCTGTCATAAACGAAGGGCGTTTGTAGGACAGAACAACGCATACAATCTATGTGGTGGATTGCGTGGCAGCAAACCAAAGGCCGTAAGTGATGCTTTCCCGTATGGTCTGGGGGGAAGAAAATTCCCTTAAACTATTTTTTTGTTTTGGTACGATACTGTTTCTCCGATACAGTGCGATCCTTACTTTTACCCGACATACACAAATAGATTAAAATGTTAGACCTATTTAATCGTGACATAATCCAATTGGGGAGACAAGGAAAAAGGGATTTCGATCCCCCAAACCTTCGGGGGAGCATACCGTACGGCAACAGCACACTGAATGGCGTGTTGGGACCACTTCTCAGTGCCCTCCTCGCTCCACATTTTACTCAACACTTCTTTTCGATCAAAGCGCTAATGTTGTTTCAGAACTATTCTGAACTTCAACGAAACATGTGCTTCGTTCACAGTGCCAATCAACGACAGCACCATTTACGGCGAACTTTGTAATCACGAAATTGATATGGCAGCCTAACTTCATAGCTCTTTTCACTCTTGCTAGTTCAAAGAATGATTTCTTTGTCTAATCTCATTCATTGTCAGTGAAATAAATAAATATTTCAGCGCGAATGATTTGATACATTGCAGATTACACGGATAAGGGATTTTATCGCCAGGCGGCAATCTTCCATAATTTATGTGTAGTGAAACGTTGAAGTCTCTGATAGACCCTACACATGTCATAGAATGAGATGTAGCAGGTAGGCGTCGGTGCACTCCCCGAGCAGACTTGGCCTGCGGTTCAAATTCCGGGCGAATTCCGCTCAAAACCATTAGGCACTTCATTCCCCCGAGGCGTTCAGTTGATACTAGACTTATCTGGCAGCATGAAACCAGCGACTTGTAAATTGGCTGACCCCTCCAGTCTCTGTTTAGGCCATACGGAATTTAAACACCTTTACGATCTGTATGGAAGAGACAAAGGGCGGAAATGGGGGTGTATAAAAAAAGTGGTGCAGTGACAAGTGAGTGCGCTCACCACGCGAGCGGTCCGGGGATCAAATCCTGGTCGTGAGTCGCCCGGGCCAACCAAGCCTTCCATCCCTCCGGGGTCGGTTAATTGGTACCAGACTTGTCTGGGAGGATAAAAAACACTGACTTGAACATCGGCTGGCCCCCGCAAGTCATTGTATAGGCCACATCGCATTCAAACGCCACTGCGAATGTACAAATGGAAGTAGAATGCGTGCCGCATCCCAAAAAGGGATTGATCAACGGCAAATGCTTTGTGCCTTATGGTCAGATATGAAATGCGTGGCTTAACAGATACTTTCATAAGTTGGCCTGGTGTGCAGGTTAGAGAACTGGTAAGACCATAAAGCTTTCAGGGGGGGGGGGAGCATTTTTGGGTTTTTGTCAGTGAGGCCAACAAGATGTCAACGTAAGACCTCTGCAAGTTGTTTAAGCCTCAGTTTACAGAGCTTGCGGACGATATAAAGGGTGTCTTTTGAAACACAATTGACTTCCTTTCATTAAAATATACGCCTTATCAGAGAGCGGATATATCTGGCTCAATTGGAAAATATTGCCGTCGTTTACGGTTTAGAAGGCGAATACATTAGTATGTGCAGAAATAGCATTGTAGAATTAATGCCCCAAAAACGGAAAAGTACAGGGAAGTGTACTGAAGGAGGCACGTATGTCATTTATACGGTGTTATCACGACTGGAAAGGTAAACGTCATCTAATCCTACATTCCCCAATGCTAGAACCCTGAAACGGCCGACGTCGCATCGCGGGCTGCGGCGGCTGGCGCGGCGACCTAGCTATCGCCACGATTGAATAGTCACGCACCCACCCCCCCCCCCACCCTATTTAAAGGACTATATTCTTCTTCAATGGCAATCATTTCGGAAAAAGAGGCCAATTTCTGAATGAAGTACTCCTACTTTCAAAATTGTGCTGAGTTTTTTTTTCAAGCACGTCTTACCTCAAGAATGGAGACTTTGAGGAATTGACATGCGAGTTTTCGTAATTTGGAAGGCTGTAACTATCTTAGTTGGCAATCTTTTGAGAAACGGAGACAAACGTTGTGAAGTAGAAAGATTTACGATTCTTGATAGGTGCTCCAGTTGTTTCGAACGCTTTCTAGTTCGCGAGAAATCTGCGTCGAGGAAATGTCAAGGAAATTTTCGAAGCCACTCGAAAACTCTATTACTCCCTTGCCGTAGTAGGGAACTTCTTTGAACACCTTCAAAATGCTTCTGTACACGTCAGTTCGATGGAGTAAATTGAAAATGATGCACTTGGCGCAGATCCATTCCGTTCTTGTATGCGCCATGCAGTGACCCCACTCGGAGTCATTGGGAAGGTGTTTTGTCTAGTGACGACTTGCTTGTGCACACCAAAAGGTATTTCAGTTTAACTAATTAGAATAACTCTTGTGGTCATAGTGATGTCTGATCATTCCTTTATTTAATCGCTTCCTTTCCAACCCGTTCTGATGAATGACACAGCTTGCGGTTGCAGGATCTGATGATGCCAAGAAGGCTGCGAATCTGCCTGTTTTGAACTTTCTACCAAGATGTTCCTCCACTAAGTTCTCAAAGCATGTACATCATTCTAGAGTAGATACTCGCTGCCCTTTCCCTACGATTCTTTTGCAGGACGCGTTGCCTTCCTATGCCATACTGATCACTACCAAACCAACAACCACTTTCCATTTAAATTTTAATTCCAGACAGTTGTAAGATATTATTTGCATTAGGCTAACTAACACTTGTGAAACTAATGATGACAGCAAATGAGTGGCAGCAGCACCGTTGTGTCCTCTCTCTCTTTCATCTCCCATCGGAGCGAATACGACCCCCTGTAGCGGATTCCCTCGAAGGTTATTCTGTGATGGATGAAAATGGAGTCGGAGGGGCCACTATTTTCTGCTCTAGGGCTCAAGTTCAAGCAATTGATAACCGATAAGGGGAAAGCTTTGATAACGCCGTCAAAGAGTCTTCGATAAGGAGTCGGCAGCAATCAGGCCTGGATGGAAGCGTCGAACGACGCCTGACAAGCGCAGATATTTTGCTAGGGCCAGGGGAAAAGGGAAAAAAAAAAACCCACCCAAATATAATCCCAACAATAAAAAAACCTCAGTAGGTTCAGGTGACAGAATTAATCTATGGTGGTGGGGAGTATTTGATGCTGCATGAGAAACTCTTGGTAGCTACATATGCATTTCACCGGAAACGTATCGAAGAGTCGACTTCAAAATGAGCGTGACCTTTAGGTTCTTATGACTGCCGCTGTACGTATAGGCATGCCGCAAATAAAGTGAAAAAAAGAAGAATTTAAAAGACCAATTCCTTGCCCAGGGTGCCCTGTACTTTTGGAGTGGGGCACTCAAACTTATTTCTAGAGGCATTTTAAATTTTTTTTCTAAAAATGTATGCAGGCCAAATTGCTTACTGAAATTGTGGACTATGGTTCTGTGCACGCATACTCAGTAGAGTAGGTAGCAAGCTATGGATCATTCAACCTAGTCCGGAACACCAATTTCTAGGGGTGCCTTAGAGTATTGCAACGCAGTGTAGATGAACTCACGATCAGCTAGTTCGAACAGGTCGATCTTGTTTATCTTTTCGATCCTCTTCAACCCATTGCGTACCGCAGCGTTTTTTGGCTGGCCGGCGCGTGTGGCCGGCGCCTATTTGGATCCTTGCCGCGTGCTGCGCGATCCATATATTGAATATTTGTTTGAGAATTTCTCCCAGCCTTCCCATTCATGCCCAGGGTGCTGCACACTTTGACTCGGGGCACTTTTCAAATTCATTTCTATATTGAGTATTTATTATTGAGTATATTGAGTCTTAGTTTATCTTTATATTGAGAATTTGTTTGAGTATTTCTCTCGAGTTCCTAAGATGAGCCAGAAAGAAGCCAGAAAGATAGAAGGATGAGGCGTTTGGTGGGATAGCGAGCGATTCTTAAGCCTTGAGCCATGTTTAGGCCTTTGAAAACGACGTGAAGGTCGAAACGTTGGCCGAAATAAAGATTCCACCTAAAAACTCGTGGCAGAAGCACAAAGCACACATTGAGCAGTAACACTTAGTCGATGCACTTTCAGCTATGGTTTCAGCTCTTCCAAGACTGAGGTAAAGGACCTGAGGACGAAGAGATGACCTCTAGCTCTAGATGACGGAGAAATAAAGAAAGCCAACGAATTGAGTCCTCGACAAACCGCACAAAAGAGATTCAGTTGTGTCAACAAAAATTTGAAAGTTCCTACGTGCGACTGTTAAGGCCTTTCAGGATAGAAAATGGGTTCGGCCTATTCTGAGCGACGCGAGCAAGCAGTACTGGTTGCCAATACTGGAACTTCGCTCCATAACTTCAAGAGGAAAAAGGTTCTTGACTTTGTTGACCGCATTTTACAAGAGATGTTTCCCAATAACAACGCGAGAAGACGACCGTGGTTGGCGGCTGATGGACAGCTGAGGGTGACTTCGAAACCAGACATCCACGGAAACAAAGTCATGTTTTATATGGTGATATAGTATAGCAACGGTGTACCATGGAGTGCTGATTGTGGGTTATGCAGTTATAGCTCAACTCCTGCAAGTATTGCAACTTTGCAAACTATTGGACAATAACGGAAGACATTATGTCGTGAAAATCAGACAACAAGAAATTGAGATGTTGGGCTGGGACATCTACCTCCGCGCCATATAGCCCACTTCTGGCACCGTCCGACAATCGTTGTTCCAGGTCAGCAAATCAATTCGATGCGACGACGTCAAAATTTGAGTGCCCAACTTCTTCGAGTCGAACCAGAAAGAGTTCTACGCGGTAGGCATCCATGCTTTGCGTAACGAAAGGTGATGAGCCTGTGACACAGGTGAAGGAAGATGGTTTCAGGTTGATGTGCTTCATTATTGTTTTTATAATGAAAATAATTGATGATCGAAAACGACATTTCAATTTAGCCAACCTAATATAACAACAGATGGCTCAGAGCAGCTCCCCTCCCAAACATACAACGTATAGAGTGCATCACCCATCTGCAAATTCAACTGCGTCTAGTATGATCAG
>MU904230.1:0-16287 GCA_036418205.1 Ostertagia ostertagi | reverse complement strand
CTATAGCTAACATAGGTGCTTTTTAGGTGCATCGTGGAGCTTTAACATCCGCCAACATAGTTCCTGTCGATAGGAAAATAATACCTTCAGGACGACTCGTTCTCGCTGGAACTGGTGCGTTTCCGCATTGTTGTCAATTGAAAGCCCGCAATCCACTCCGTCATATAAAAGGACAGTTGACCGTATTAAACTTTTTAATTCCCCATTATCGGCTCGCCAATTTAGTCGTCCCTTAATTGAATGAAAAAGATATGGTTACTAAAATTTTTCACTGATACGAACTAAAACTAGCTGACCACGCTTAGAGAGGTGGAAAAGTCACGGAGCTCTATAGGTTTCTTCACGTGTTCTTATCTCTGTATCGTCTTCAGGCCCTGTGACGAGAGATATTGATGATGTGCGTCGTTTCCAAACTGCAGCGAGGAATGGTGTTAAATTGTGAGTCTTTCCTTGGAATGTACCAACGCAAACGGAACGCGTATAAGGCATCATGGTTGAGACCCTTCCTTAGTCGGTTTGAAGTAGAGGTCGATACGTCCGTGCTTGTTGCTATTGCAGTTGCTGGGTCTCTGTTGCACGCTTTACTGCTCTCAGACGGGCCTGAGTTGTGTAACTAGAAGCTCATTTTCAAAGGGGAGGAAAAGGAGGGAGATACAACTCAACGAAGCATAACTTCCTCATTTTTATCGCGTAATGTCAGTCAGCTTTTGAAACATGGGTTAGGCACTGCGGGTTTGGTTGATACGTGATTCGCTGTTGCTAAATGACGCACGTTTGAAAAGGGAAAAAAAAAAACAGCATAGCGGAGTTGATTGTGGTTGATCGTAATAAGTAGCTTTAATCGATTTGTTGGCGATTCAAATTCAAGCTTTCACAATGGGAAAATTTGCACCAAAGATCATAGAACTCTTTAACGTGGTAAATCGAAACTACAGCGAATAGATGGCATCATCTGGCATCTTAAGTATAACTTTGGGTAAATTCATTCAGGCCTCGATCGATAAGATGCATTCCACCCCCCACCCCCTTCCACCTTGCGGCTTGCACTAGATTAATTAGCCACTTGCACATAAACAAATGAAGAGCTATCTTCCACACCTTCATTTTAATGCATATTTATCTCCGAAGTACCCATTTTCGGTGTTATGTGTGGAACAACTTATCTTCAATTCTACATTGCTCCGTTCCTCGTTATCTGAGCACCTGCTGTCAATTAGCCCAGGAAAGAAAAAAGCACAGACATTTTTTGAAGGGTGGGCCGCAACCGAAGTAATTCTCCATGAGGCATTCCGCGGGATATTATCTGGAGCGAGCAAACGGCGGGTGGAGAAAGAATAGAGAGTCCACTATAGTCGCATGGGAAGTTGCTATCTTTGATTTTGTGCTCGTTCTGCCCGCAGAAATGCTTCGCATGCAAAACCTACCTCCAGCAGCTTCGTCTATCGTCTCCACTCATCCTTAATGTCTTCATTTTCTGATCCCTCTCTTTCCGCCAATATCAATTAGTGCTCTAGGATCTGCCTCGTAGAATGCTGCTATTTTTTCAGTACAAAGTATAAATATATAAATGTATAAGTGTAAAGTATCTCTTGTTTAACATAGCCCATGCATGAGATATTTAGAGCCTTATCCGCTGGATTCAAATCTCCTTTATTGGTGACGGTACCACATCCGAATTATCCCCATGCAGAACTTGTATCCGCACTGGGCGCTCTTCTTCCGCTGTACACACCCTTGAACGTTCGTGAAGAAGAGGAGCCAAACAAGTTTGAAAGGCTTGGTTTGCTGCCGGTAAGTTCATCGCATAAGTCTGATAATCTTTCGTAGTTGCAATGCCCTTTACAATTGCCGCTTAACTTGTTTTCTCTTCAGAATCTGTATTTCGGATTCCTTTATCATAAATGGTCTAGAGCTATATTTTTGAAGCTACACAATTTTTCAGATCGGTTCTGAAAACCTAGTGAAACTAGTGGAGGCATTTGAAGCATCATTTACCGTATGTCGAGATGTTGGAGAAACTGGACCGGAGCGAATGTCACCGCCTAAGGTGGCAGATTATATAAAGGTAAGGCATATATTTTGGAGTTGATAGTTGTTCATGTTGTCCTGGAAACATCACTTTCTGTTATAAAACGTGTTTGTAATTGCGTTTCAGTCAGTTTTCGATAGCGGCGATATCACTGTGGAAATAACAGATAATCAAGATGTGATAAAGAAAGAGTATCCCATGATGGCGGCTGTCAATCGCGCTGCGAATACAGTAAAAGACCATCAGGTAAGAAAATTTCTTAGGTTTGCATAGAGGGTATTCTCAAAGTCTTGAACGAAAAATGAGCATGAGCCAGTTTTGGCGGTACCTCGATTGGTGGAGGAGTTTTAGGCGAGGTACCGCGATTAGGTGGAGGGGGACGGGGTGGAGGGAAAGAAGGCAGTTGTACCTCGCTTGTTCGTGTAACATGGGTGAACAGTACAACCCAATAATATGACTCACTATTCACTTCACGTCGTGATTTTTTTAGGCGGCAGTTCTCATTCGCCGTTGAGTTACGGGTCGGCGGAAGGACTATGAAAACCACCTACTTCTAGTCGGAAAGGCTTACCTCATGACACCGGTAGGCTTGATTTCGAGCGTTTGTGGATAATATTAACAGCTGACAAAACGTTTTTATAAAATGTGGGTTATGACATGAAACGGGGATGCGTCATCTGACGGGAAATGTGTAGTGAAGTTACCATTAACTGATGTATTCAGTGTGAGGGTTGCTGAGGTTGATTTTTTTGCAGTGCAAGTCATCAGTCTTCCACTGCATATATAATACTTCTTTTTCAATGAATCCTCTCACACTTCTCATGACCTCAAATAAATAATCTATTTTATGTGGTGTTGATCTGAAAACCGGCGGTCACATGTGGGGTATGTGCCGTGATAAATATGGAAGTGCCGTCGTTGCCGGATTTTTCAAAGCTTTGGAGCTGCTGAAGCCGAGGAATATCAAGGTATTTTTTGCTCAAGTAAATAATGAATAGAACGGGTCGTGTTGTTGCTCAGCCCGAATATGAGAGTGAAGGGTGATGATAAAACTGGGATAATTTTACGCACTTGAAACGAGGGTCTTCTCACTTGACTTGTGGTGCTCAAGAGAGTGACAGCGGCTAAGAGAGGTACTGGGCGCCGATGCGAGATTTTTTGGTCTGTACGAGTCAGCAGGCGGGGAGCGCTATACAGACGACTCAACATGGGCATGCCCTGAACTATTTCCTCTTCCCCTGCCGCCTCTGAGGGTTTGCGCCCATGATTTTAACCATGAGTTGTGCCATTGTGCGATGAAGTAGGTTTGCATCTGAGAAGTATCCCCGGCAAACAGGTACGCGTCGAGTGCACACCACACAACACAAGTGACGAAGTCCTCTAAGTAAATCTGATAATTAGTAGTCTACGGTGAGAGCTATAGTTGGAAAATGATAGTTGTAATTAGTGGCAGTGGCGGAAGCCAAGCGGCAAAGGAAGCGAGGTGTGACATTTTCTACTAACTCTGCTTGTATTAGATCAAATGGTCATATTTATAGCAAAACATCAAACTGTAGTAACCGTTCTCATTAGGGCGACTGAGGTTTGCAACCGAAATAGGATCAGAATTCAACAAAGTGCTATACAGATCTATATTTTAAAGAAGAGATGTATACCACTAGATGTGCCTTCGAACGCTGATCTCAAATCTACCTTCCAAATCTGCTAAACGATTCTCTGAATGGAGTTATGAAGCAAAACAGCGCAACGGCAGTGGTCGGGATTTGCAGTCAAAACGTCGTAGGATCGGCCCCTGATCGCGTTTACTGTCTTGCGTTCTTCAGGAATTAGGCTAAATAGGCTATTAAAGCCTTTTAGCTGTACTCCTGAAGAAGGCAAAACAGTAGACGCGATCAGGGGCCGATCCTACGACGTTTTGACTGCAAATCCCGACCACTGCCGTTGCGCTGTTTTGCTTCATAACTCCCTTCAGAGAATCGTTTAGCAGATTTGGAAGGTAGATTTGAGATCAGCGTTCAAAGGCACATCTAGCGGTATACATCTCTTCTTGAATGGCCATGGCGACCTGAGAGCCTTTCCTAAGAAAATTGCAACGCGTTTGTGTTCTCAAGGCGCTCAACTCAGGACTAAATTGCCTGAAGTGTCACTGCAATATATCAAGATCATGTTTAGGTGGTCGGTTATATGTGTATGGTTCGAAACAGCATCGGTTCTCATGGCTATACGACCGATGAAGTGCTCACAGCAAGGAGTGGAAAGCGAATTCACATCTACAATACAGACGCAGAAGGGCGGATCACAATGCTCGATCCGTTGACTAAAGCTAAGGAGGAGGTATAGGAAGAGATTCTGTAACCCTTTATTCAGAGAGAAGCCAATACACTAAATTTCCATCTATTCCACGTTCTTCTCTTACTGAGAAATTTGAGTATTCTATTTTCAGGCTCTTAACGAGGTTAATCCTCATTTGATGACAATTGCTACCCTTAACTGGGCATGAAGTATTAGCGTACGGGTACTATGCTGCCTTTATGGACAATGGTACCTCTTCCTATCGAATATTTCGAAAAATTCACATTCTAGTTGCTCCCTGCTTTAGGACCAGCGAAGCAAAGCGGTTGGACTCGTCGAGTTCAGGATATTGGAGATGCTTTTCGGTCAGCCTATTGAAATCAGTCGGTTGCAGCCGGAGGCAAGTTATTATTTAAGTGGTTGCTGTCGCTTTGATTTTATCGTCTTCTTTTTGTATTACGATGCTAATGACATATGTGTAGGGTTTTTATTTTGAAGCATGAACAGCTACAAAGTTTCTTAAGGTTTTGTTCCTTATGTGTTCTTGGCTTTACTCATAACATTTCAGGATTTCGATTTTCATAAGGCGGAGTGCGAGCAAGCACACATACGTCAAACTGGTCTGAAGCCGTCTGCTCAAACTCTGCGAGGTCATCAATGTCCGGGGGCATTTATGATCATGGTAAGTCATTAATATTGCATTCTTTGGTACTGTCATACATATAGGTATGTTTCTCGTGAGTTTATCCTAAATTGCGAATGCACAATTACATAAATTTCTCATTTCTGAGCTCTTTTAGGCATCTCGACTGGATGAACATGGGTGCGACAGCGACCATCCTTTGAAATTTACGCATATTGATATGGGCAGTGCAGCTGGCGAACATCCCGAAACAAGTTTTCCAAATCCGCTCGTCACCTTAGTTGCCGAGTAAGTTCCTTTTCAGACCTTGATGAAGTCCTAATTTTTCCCCATTTCCCTACCATTTCTGTAAACCTTTCTTCACTAATTGCCCTTTTACTTCCCTTATCTATATGTGATAATTTTTAGTTTGATTCTGCCGAAACATCAATGAGTTGGACGGGCTTCAAAGTCGCCATTCTTCCTCACTTTTAAAATAATTTATAAGTTGATGGAATCTGATTCTGCTTCGCTCATATTTAATCGGCTTCGCTACCTAAAATTTTTTGTTTGTTTACACCTGTTAACTCTTGCATTCTACGTCATGTTCTAGGACTTCTAAAGATTTGAAGCAGGGTGTTGTGCATTGAACATTCTCTCACCTCTCGTAAAGATCGTTTTATTGGTTCAATAAATATTGTGTATTTATGCTTTTTTCTTCTTTACTTCACTGGTGTGCAAAATTGTAAGGACGAGATGGATCTGGTGACATAACCCTATTATTAATCCAGTTGAAATGGAATTGGATGAAGCAGTGATGCACGCGCATTAGCTGGAAGTTTTCCAGTTTATGCACAGTAATTGGACTCATATATCATCAGTCTGCTTAAAACTGACCTAAAAGGTGCCCACGTGACTGAGGCGGTGGAACAGAGAAAGATGTAATGATCAAGGAGAAGCTACTTTAGAAACCGTGGTGTTGCTTGATACAAAATTCCTCGGATTACAACCTAGGTGAACTTTCCCACGAGTGAAGATCCAATGGGAAGAAGGTAAGAATGTCTACCTAATGTGGTTCATGCGAATTTGGTGTTTTTGTGTGTTCACATTGTTTTGTGGCGCATGGGTGGCAATATCTGGACCACTAGCTACTGCTGCCCGTTAAAGAGGAGGTGGAGGATCATGAAGAACTGCAACGGCAGGTAATTGCTGCCGCGACCTACGACTCTGCGGTGTGCAGTGCGCGGCGTTTGGGAGACCACACATCCTGCTATCGTGTGCCATTCGAGGACAAGGTGGCCGTTGCTTTAGAATACGGCGACCATAACAACGACCACAATGGACAGTGATCTGAGATGTCAGGACTGAAAAAGTGAATTCGAAGAAGATATGTTTTTAAGAAGAAGATAGGATAAATTTATGAAATATAATATATGAGGACATCAAAACTAACTTATATAGAGTCCTCAAACCTAGACTTTTCAGCAATTGGCTTAATAATGATATAGATATAGATATTTATAATAATAACTTTATAGAAGATTGTAACAAATATAAAAAGACACTCATTGTCCGCCCATTAGATAAAGCTTGTAATAGTTATGGAATTATATGTAAAAAAATTTATATTATAAGTATTATAAAAGGAATGGAATCAAGTATAAAGAAGACGGTACTATTACAGTCGATAGGACAACTAATTCCTATTCACATTTAACTTCAAATTACGATAATATAATAGATAAGCATCACCAATTCAACAAGAACATCATCTTTGTCTTGACTTGTCGGTGGTTGCATCACGACACAGGGGACTCCCAACCCTAACTCTCGAGCAACCGTCCTCCTACTCCGACCCTGTCTTCGAGGAATGAACCCGGAAACGGAACCGAATAGTTGTGAAAATAAGCATTGGAACCACCTTTTGCCATTAACACCTTATTGACTAAGCCTTCATGTATTAAACGAACACATTAACAATATAAAAAATGTGACGAATACCTACTTCCAAGATAACAGAGCGATAGCCTGAGCCCGTTCGGAACGCTGAGGACGAGAAGGGTAGTCGGAAGGAGAGGGGGTCGGCCGTTCGCGAAATGCCGGAGACCGAAGTCGAAGGAAAAAAATGCTGTATGTTTGTAGAAGCGCGCTGAAATGTTTAGCGCTCATTTACAATGCTTGAGTCTTGATTACATGTTGATTCATCATTGGCCTCTGAGCAACGCGATTTTTTTCTAGTCGAGCAGAGGGAGGTCGGTCACGACACTCCGGGGGGCACATGCATGAAGATGAACTCTGAACTACTTGGCGTCGACATGGTGAGGACTTAGTGTGATAGGGCCTTGCGCTTCGACCGAGCAATCATAGAAAATAACAAGGAGGATCAAGAGATGACAAAACACTTCATCAATTAGGAGGCAGCGAAAATATCCTGCAATGAATTACCCTGAAAAGAGGATGAGATATAATAAGAGAGATCAAAAAAAATGAAAAAGTACGCTAAATATCAACACAATAAGCTAACAAAAGTATGCTAAATGTCAAAACACAGTAAGCTAACAAGGCAAATGTCAAAACAATTAACGAGTTGAACACAAAATAAACAATTCTTCAGGAAATGTATGGTGCAACATTAGTGAATAAACTACTACTCGCGACGGGGTTCCTCGGGTTACGGGGTTCTGGGATCAGTGCTTTTTGTTGTGGACGTTCCGATAAATTGTCCACATCGCGTCGAAAAATATGTCGATGTCTCCGCTGACATCAACTTTCACGTCGGAACTTCTCGGGCAGATGGCTGGATGATGGTTGACGTCATGGCAGATTCTACAAGGGGCGGCGCGTTGACAATGACCTGGGGTGTGAACGTATAAACAACGTAGACAACGGCCTTCTGTGACGGCCTTCAAGCAGCGATCGGTGAGGCTAACTACTTTAGGGCAGTTGTTGGTGTAATGCTGCTCTTTGCAGAAATGACATGCTGAAGCATTCGTGGAGACGACCTGAGCTGTTGCTGTTCTTTCACGTCGACGTCCACCTGATGGGGAGCGGGACTGACGAACATGGGGTTGACGCGACAGACGGCACAACATGGTAACAGGAACGGAGCGTTCGGAACGCTGGTCTGCCTGACGGCTGGACTTGCGAGGGGGTTCTTCGACTGTGACCTCAACCGTTCGGATCGACGGCGTATCTCGATGAGGGTTTGCTGGGGTTGCGAAACCTTGGAGTATAATGCGTCGAGTTCTTCGGCTGTAGGGATGTCGACGGATTCGGCCGGTGCGGAGGAAAGTGGGTCGACATGCCAGCGCGTTTCCGATGTGCTTGAGATTGGTGTATCCCTGGGCTGTCGCTGTTGACGCCGTGACACATACGAGTTTGATGCATGCGATGGAGACCTGATAGTGACTGAGCATGTCCACTAGCTCCTTATTGTCTTCACTCGGGCTGAACACCTGCGGTAGGATGAGGTCTGTGAAGGTATTACGTTGATGCTGAACATTATAGACTAACGTGATGAGTTCTTCGTTGAGAAATTTAGCGTTTTGCTAGGATTCTTGAACTCCTCGGAGGCTTGTGAGAGTGAGTTGTTAAGTCGATGAGTTTCCGTGTTGCGGCGTCAAGGCCCTTGTAAGCTTGGATGATGAGGTAGATCGAGTACTTCTTTATTGGAGGATATTCCATTTCAGCTTCCGTGGGAACATATGCTTCGTCCACGACCCAGTCTCTCATGGTGGTGTAAAATGCATGTCGCAGAAATGCATCAACCATAAGCATATCGCGGGTGGAGAGGTGCTCGATGCTAAACGTGTGGTCGTAGTTTCGTGCCAGTGTTAGCGATTGCGCGATACGAAGGGACAACCTATGTTCGGGCGGAAGACTCCGATCCTCGGAGGTGTCATCATCGGTTGTAGAGTCTCCCTTGCTTAGATCTCCTGAATATCCTTGCGCGAGGAGAGCTACAAGTTCGTGAGGTACCCAGTCGCGTCGTGCTCGATTAGGTAAGGTGGTGGACTTAGGATCAATTAGTTTAGGATGGAGCAAAGGACGATATGACGAGCGAGGAGCCGGCGGCGGGTTGGGTGCGGAATCCATAGATTGGCGTAGAAGCTGGGATCAACAACTCGGCATCAACATCACTGTGTTGTTCATGTAGCCGTGAAGACGAGTTATCTGGACTCAGCAGGTCTACATTCATGGTACTGATCTGATGATGTAGTCCAGAAGACGAGCTACCGGGACTCGATGGGTCTGCCGTCATGTTACTGTTCTGATCATATGGTCGCCGAGACGAGGTGCCCAAGATCATGTGTGCCGCCATGTTACTGTTGAAATCATGTGATTGCAACGCACAAGTATTTTGATCATCGACGCCATAGGGGCGGCGGTCGCGCAACGGTGAGAAGGTATACGAGCTCCCTAGGGGTATACATGGAAGAGCATGAATGGGAAAGGTCATGATTGAAGAGGGGCCACATGGATTCGATCGCTCGGCCACCGTCATCAAGACGGTGACCGCGGCCGATGCACCAAATTGTGTCTTGACCCATCGGTGGTTCGGTCACGACACAAGGGGGACTCCCACCCCCACCCCGTCCTCCCCTACCCGACCCGTGCTGCTTCGAGTGAATGACCCAGCAACCGAACCGAATAGTTGTGAAAATAAGCATTGGAACGACCTTTTGCCATTAACACCTTATTGACTAAGCCTTCATGTATTCAACCGAACACACAACAATATAAAAAAATGTGACGAATACCTACTTCCAAGATAACCAGAGCGAATAAGTCTGCCCTGGTCGAAACCCGGTCTGAGGGAGCCGCGCGTTAGTCGGAAGAGAGGGAGTACGGAAGATACCGTGATGTCGGAGAACAAGAAAGCGAAATGAAACAAATGCTAAATCTTTGTGGACAAGCGCGCGCAAAGTTTACTTCATTTGAATGCGCTATACACCGTTGACATAGGTTGAGTTCCACACACCCCTTGGCCCTGACAACGCCTATTATATCTTCTCAACGTCGACAGATAGTAGGAGCGTTGGCACCGACACATATAATAAACATAATGGCTATTTTTCAACTATAGCCTTATATCATACCTAAAAATACATCAAGTCTCACACATCCATTAATTTAGATCATCAACTGACTAAAAATAGTATCCCCGGCCTACTAAACCACTTTCTATGGAGTTAACCAAGATCCTCTCTTTCATAAAAGATCAATTTATAAAATATAATATAATGATACAATTAAAAGTAGGAATACTTCTTTTATAGGTTATTGGGCTATCAATAACATTAATACTAGCGAACTACCCTGAAATAACTCCCTAAATCATATAGTATGAAACTTTTTTCAGATCTGATTTCACTAATATGGTTTGATAATCTAGTACCGAAACACCTTCGAACATATTACCAAATATCAAAAGGAATACTGTTCAATTTTGTTAGCAGGGTAAATAGTAATAATAATATCTAGCTATTTAAACAATAAGAAGACCTTCTACGCTGAAATCACTACTAATGAACATTACAGACACTATACCATAGAAGACGTAATTTACCTTATAAAATATTTATTGAAATAACAGCTATTGTAAATTCTCAGAACATGTTTTCATTCAAAAAATAGGAGTCCTACAAGGTAGTAATGTTAGCCCCTTACTTGCAGACCTTACACTATCCTATTATGAATACTATATTTCGTTGAGAGATCATGACGATAATCTTTAAGAATTAAACTCAAGTAATACATGGATGATATTTAAATAATACAATAATATCAGAATACAGCACACAGTATTTAATCAACTTTAACCATATTTTACATATTATACAATAATATTCTCAAATTAGAAGTCACACATCAAAATGAATACAAATGTAACTACCTAGATCTAGAAATAATTATCGAACCAAATAAAATTTCTACAAAGATGTACAATAAAACAGATAATTTCAATTTCCCGCCGATTAAACGTTTTCCTCATTCTACAACTAATTTATCTTTTAAAAATAAAACTCAACACAATATATTCAGAAATATTAAGAATTGCACGTACGACTACAAAAAAGAAAGATTTTATTGAAAGAGTTATACATAGTAGTAAACAATTGAAAGACTCAGGTTACAATATAAACACAATTTTTATTTGTCTTAATAAATGTATAATAAAAATCAAATTGTCCATTAAATACAAAAGTTTAACTTACATAAGGGAGCCTATCAACTATATTCCAAATGAAACAATAATTGCACTCACTTGTCGATCGATAAATTAGGAACAATCATCCTTCTTTTCCAAAAAATATACACCTGAATGGTAGTGAATTAATAAACTTAACGATAATGTCCAATTTCGCTTAGCTTAAAGTAGTGAATACTCATCTTTACACTTGGTGCGTAGACCGGCCCGCGCGAGAAGGATTACAAATAAAATGAAAATAAATAAGAAGATTGTAATAATTCAGTGAAGCTATATAATATAACAGATGACAATGACTGTCGGTCATAACAAGTTAGAATCATTTTTGTGGTTACTTACGTATAGAACGACTTTGTCGAAGTAAGTCGCTTCTACTCTACACATATCAATACATATAAATCCATATCATATATGTTATTACAATATAACATATGTACATATATATGTATGTATGCATATGGACACTGATATATATTCGTATATATATATATATATATATATATATATATATATATATATATATATATATATATATATATATATATATATATATATATATATATATATATATATATATATATATATATATATATATATATATATATATATATATATATATATATATATTATATATATATATAATACAAAAAAGGTGAGGTTAAGGAATGATAAAGGAATTTGTCTACAATTGAAAAACATCAACATCAAAACAAGAAGTTAGTTAATAATATCCATATATAATATTATAATAACGCACTCTAATCCTTACTCCTCCTTCCCCTTACTGATGAGCACTAAGGGAGGACACACTATTTGTCTAGTTTCCGTCTAAGGGCACGTGCGAAACGGAAACTAGACTACTCTTTGTTCTACCCCACATAATATATAACAATAGAAATTTATTTTAATCATCAAAATTGCAAACTTCATTGAATTGATTAAAGTAATTTCATATATTGTCATGCTGCATATACTTTCAATTTTCATTTTCGGTGAGAGTGTTCTGGCATAGGTCAGAATCCGCGGTCACCCAGCTCTCTAAGGGTGGAACAGGAACCATTCTCGTGTGTTTTCTGTCCACATCAGGGTAAATTGCTTTTCTGCTATATCGTATTAGTTTTTTGCCCTTCCACCCTCAGCATTCATACACAATCTTACATTTTCTGATCACTACTAAATTTCTGTAGTTTTGTATATGCTTGTATTTCTATAACTATAGTACATCGTTAGGTCACAAAAATAATGTGCGAGTAGAAACGAAATCACAATAGAGATGTGACAGTAGCAATTAGGTAAAGAAAAGCGAAAGGAACAATCTTCTCTAGAAAAGTAACGATGATGAAGACACGTTTAAATATTTTCATTGGTCTAGCTTTCGCTGTATTAACAGCTTCTTCAGACCTGAATTAATAACTTTTAACACACCTACTGTAATTTTTAACAGCTATAACTACACGAACGTACGGACCAAACTATTCACAGCACTCGCTAGGTTCTGCAATACCAGTATGACAGAAACGAAACAAGTGTCAGCTGCAGTTATACAGAATGACTACTCACCCCGACACCACTCACTCCCAAGCAATTACAAATTACTACAAGCACGTGACTACCGCTAGCTGAGGTATTCTTTATCGCCACCGCTTGGATATAATCTTAAATGCTTTTTTTCCATCAGCTCATCCATGTTGTTCTTTTCGGGAATATTCGCTTGATAGTGAGCGCCTCAAGCAGTTTTCTTTCCAGTGGAGCTTCTTTTGTGCAATGTAGTACCAACTTTTGAAGAGGGAGGTGCTTCCTGTCAATCATGATAGCACACAAAAACGCAGTCCCTGGGTAAGCGAATGGATTTCGTAGTACTCCTGTATGTTCGTCCATCCGTTTATGTAGCGGGCGCTTCGTTTTACCTACGTACTTTTGTCCTCATCTTTCGCATGTAAGCAGATACACTGCTCCACGTAGCTGGCAGATTTGATCTACACAGTACGTACAGTTGTTCCGGCCACATTTTTCTTCTTTGAATCCTTTTCGAATCCTTGATATGTCAGCAAGCTCTTCAGATTCGCAGGTGGTCAGAATATCAATTTGGCTGGAAGACGCGACGACTTGATGGCATGGTTCACTTTCTTCTTGCCAACCTTTCATTCACATACGGTAAAATCAACGGATTTCCGCCTGCAGTAAAGAACAGTATAAAGAAAGCCCCCATCAGACTGCAAAATTGCAAGAGCAGTGGGACGCTGTATTAAGGAAATCGTTCGCAGAAAGTTCTGCCCCCATTCCTACCAAAGATTCGAACCTTAGCCCCTTGCTCCATGAATATAGCAAAGTATGGAACAGAAGCGCTGGTTCCGATAGTAATTCAAGTAAGTGCGGAGATGACAAAAAATCGAATTCCAGCCGGAAAAGTGTTGGCGGTGTGGAGACAACACGTAAAAACGTGTTGAAAGCTGTCGTCTGAACGGGTTTGGCGTTGGACGTCACCTTGATATGGAAACTAATTGTAAGTGGAACATCTTCATGGATATAAGCGCTACTACTTCACCGCCACCTCTGCTATCTTCTCGATCTGTGTACGTAGAATCAATACTGATGGCAGCAGTCAAAAATTGAAACACTTTTAGGCAGAGGGTTTGCGCCAGGTTTTAGTTAGAAACATTGTACTGTATTTGCGTTGGATGAGGGAACTTAATTCAGAAATTTTCCTTCGCTATAGAATGCGTATTACAAGAAAAGTTATTCAGTGGGCTTTGAAGGAAGGCGGTCTGTTGTGATTGAGCCTGTCACCTTTTTGCCGAGTTTATATCTTAACCTAATAAGAAGGCCACGGGGAGACTGAGCTGGGTGTGGTAGGATCACGGACTACGCAGATGAGCCTACCCTCTTCACGATTCATATTACTGCCTTTTCTGCGGAAGGGACAGCCATGGTTCAGTATAGTCTGCCCCAAAGTGTGAGTGAATGAAATAACTTGTTAGAGAAATCTTCCAATGCGCATATGGTCCAAAAGCCTATCACCTGCTGAACACCTAAATTAAGTTTGTTTCTCGTAGCGAGGCTCTGATCCTTGTAATATTCTGATTTTTGCCAGAAAAATTTTCACTAATTAAATTCATTCAGGAGTTTATCGTCACCGAAAAAGAGGATAACCTTCTTTATTGCTTCCTTGCCAAAGGCATAGGTGGCAGCTCCAGTAGCCTGCTCACTTATGCCAACCCAGGTTATCCTGCAATCCTTCTTTCAACATAAGCTTCAAATCTAAAAAGAGAGTACTGGAATGTTAACTTGTGATTATCGGCTTGGACAGCCTCCGCATCATCTTTCTGTACTAAGGGATCGAATTTCTTTGAGAACTGCGTTCTGTGTTCCTTGCAGTTTGACAAATATTGAATATTCTGACTAATTTCGACACTTTGATTTTTCCAAGTTTTTTCTTTCCTAAAGAACATTGATCAAAGAACATAACCACCATCATAATCACTAATATGCACCTTCCCATCTACTAGCACCTACGGTAATGGAGCATTGCTGTCTTAGAACGAGAAAGCTGTGAGAACGGTAAAGGCCGAAGAGGTGTTTTGGGTGTTTTGTATTAAGTGACATTTGCTCTCGTGCTGCTGCCTTCAAGAGGCTAGAGATTGATAGGTTACATGAGCAACGCAATTGCTACACGAAACTGGTGTCAGTGGTCGTTTATTATTTTTTTTTTTTTTTTTATTTTTTTTTTTTTGTTTTTTGATGAGTCATTTCTTTGCAATGTGATTTCGGGCGGTCCTCCGGATAAAGGAGATTTTGAGACTTTTCCAACCGTCCTCCCTCACTGCTGCGGCCAACTTTGGAAGCTATTCCATGGTTACCTTCGCAATGCTTGTCTGCATAAAGTGAAATGGTTCTCAAAACGGGATACCCAGCGAATCCAACAAAACGGGTCACATCCTCGATGAAACACTGCTCGTATAATTTTGGTTGATGTGCTGCGTCCAGGCGAGGTAAGCCACCGGGCGACTGCGTGTTGTTATCGTAGGGGACTCATGACTCATCTGCACTGGTGACCAACCAGGGAATGTCTTGTCTATACGGTCGCAGAATGAAACTTCTGCAGATGGTCAGGCGTGCTTCTCGGTCATGGTCAGTCCATGCATGCTGTTTCCATCGAGGCTTCATTCTCTGCTACAGTCCATTCCATTCAGGTGTCGACTCATGGAGCGTAGGCTGCGCCCAGATGTTTGCTACAGTTTCCTGCTTTGCTTCCGCCTTTGCGTATGCTATTGAGCCAATAGCTCGGTGCCCGATCAGTAGCAAAGACTGGGGCAAACGTAGCGCTGATCTTGCCTACCGCGCTCCTTGCAAGGTTCTTCTTAAAATTGTCGCAAGGCAAAATCGTTGGGTTTGGTTGTTGATCTATTTTGATTCCTACTTAATTATCCCTTTGCGCACTTAAGCTTCTGAATCATCCTGGCTGAAGGTCCTGATGTGTTCTTCAACATATTAACTTATTTCATCATAAAGCTTATTTGACATGAAGAAAATTGAATTGGAAGCAATCGCCGAAATGCAGGTCAACCCATAGAATCACAACAATCGATGAAGAACCTCCTCTTCAAAGTAACATTCGTCGCCATGGTTCGCGTATGGATAAAGCTACCACCCATGCAGAAGTCTCGTGAACTATTTGCCTCAATCTGTGGCATAAACCTTGGCGGCAATCACAGTTGTGGCAATCCTGTGCAGAAATCATCGGACAAGGGTGCTATAGCCTTGCAATGTAAGCTGCAATGTTTCTATTCTGTTGTTTCGCGCCCTCTCATCCGTTTGCGCTCTCTCGCCTTATACTCTCCCCTCCGCGCCCCGTATCTCATTACTCTAGCAGAACCGCGATTACTGAGGTGGGCAAGCTTAACCTAAACATTTTCGGCAGATTATTTTCCTTTTTCCTTCACTACCCACGAACCCATTTCGCGCAAACCAAAAAAAACACGTTCGTATTCGTGTGCAAGTACCACATCAATTTGATCTTAGACATTCATTTCAAGCCATGACGGCGCGACATCGGTGACATGATGCGACCTCGACTGACACTAAATCGACTCCAACGACCAGTTTAAGCACAGGTTGGGATTAGGGCGATCAAAA
>MU904220.1:0-10097 GCA_036418205.1 Ostertagia ostertagi | reverse complement strand
CAAGAACCCAAGCAACATGGAAAAGACCTTCGCTGATTGCTCCGCCTTTAAAAGACCAAGCTTCAGGTTCATGGAATGATTTAACACACTTTTTGTTTAGAAAACAATGTATTTATTTTCCAATTATGCCATCCAGACTGAAATTTTGAATTTTATGCGATATGTCGCTTGAACATGAAGGCCAAAACCCGCAATGCTTTACGAACAAGCTAATATTATCTCTGTTATCCATAGTGAGTCACATGCCATGGCTTTTTGTTAACCAGGTTACGATTCCTTTCCCTATGGTGATCGCTACCTCTCTCCTTCATTTACGTCCTCCTATAACTTCCGATGACCGACTTCGTCAATGGAGTTGTTGAACCTAGGACTACCACAAGTGACATACTACAACTGTGCCATCAAATCCAACGTCTGAGTCTTAGCGAGGTTAACCTGATGGCCGAAGTCGGAATGGTCTTTTAAGCTACGACAGCGAAATTCAAAAAAGTTTATTTACAGAACACTTCAACGGAAACTGAAAAAGGTGATACGGTCGAATATGCTGGAACGCAGATAAGCGAGCGCATACCTTTCGAGGTATTATGTGAACAGCGACGGAGGCTCATGGTAAAATACGTATAAAATCTACGTTTGCATTTTCTGAACAAACTCAGATGGTTTCAGAAAGAATTCCTCATTGCCTACACAAAGGAAATCGAAACGGAAAAGCAAATGCCTAAAAAGGTATGGCATATGTAAGTGATGACAAGAATGAAAAGGAAAAAGAACCTTATGTTTCAAGGAAATGCCGGATTGGGTCACTACTTTTGAGATAGGAGAGGTGAACACTCCTGACAAGGAGATTAGGCAACTAATGGTAAGTCAAGGAGATGCCTGTTGTTGTTCTGGCTTGAAAACACTCTTTTGCTAACTATTTAGTGCAAATGGTTGCTCAGACGGGGTGGTGCAGATGCCATCCCATCTAAAGAAAAGGCAAAAGAACCGTCTAAGGAGGGATCCAAAGAGCTATCCAAAGAGCGGTCTAAAGAGCCTTCTAAAGAGCCATCCAAGGAAAGACAATCCAGAGAGGTAAGTGGTTCATGTTCCAGAATTTAAATGATAAAAGTTCAGGGTTAGGGAGAAAGGAAGTATAATAGCTAGTTGAGTACAGGAATTACTCGACTGATTTATTCCACGCAATTAGTGACTTCTGCTGCCTTCTGAGGGTGACCAGCGATTGTAGCACACCCATTTGCTATCCTGACACCGTTGCACTTCGTAGTCGCACATTCGCAAGCATTTTTGACGCTGGCCCCACTAAACAAAAAATCCTCGGTTTTTTTTGAGCCGCATCCAAAACCTACGTAAGGCCAATTGTCGAGTAACGGTACTCACTTAGTATCTCCCCATATAAGAGATCTGTAATCTTTAGAAAGTGTTCATACGAGCAAACTTGACCACGTAAACCGCTCTCGTTTGCTTTCAGAATGAGTTACCCTCCTAATGGGGAAGTAGCGCCGTCAGCTAACCATTACCATTCCATGGCAACAGGAAAATTGGTTAATGAAATCTAGTGTGTGCCTTTACAAATTCCTGACAGAGCGAAGCAGCCTTTTACTCCAGCAGCTCTTCTTCACTTTTGCTAGGTCTAGAACAAGGTGGTATGCGCTATCAACAAATACAGGTCCCTGTAATCAGAATTACAGATCAGAGCAAATAGATTGTTCCCTGCAAATGTGGACCACATCTTGACGAAGTTTTTGCATGAGCGCCTAGGTTGCGCTGTTCCCTTGGGTCGTTCCGAAGTAAAGGAGTTAAGGCGGCCAATGCAGAGGTTTCTTGATTTAGCGATTGATCGTTCAGGCTAGTTTTTATCATTTTATCATAGCTGTCTACATTATGTTGACTTTTATGTATCTTTATGTCGACTCGCGTCACTCAGTAATCTTTTGTTGTGATTTTGGCTTTCTTTCTTTGTGTTACTGGTTGAATCTCAGGCAGTTACATCTGCGTCGACAAGTAAATAATAGTATCCTCGCACCGTTAGCACAACCCCCATCAACCTATCAATACCGCCAGCAGCTTCACTCACGCGAGCACCACCATCGTGCCTGAGCTTTGCAACTGACTTACTGACCACTTTTTGAGAACTGGCGTTGATTAACGCAGCGATCAGATAAAGTCTGGCAGCCGAGAATTAAAAGGACAGCCTTAGGTAATGAGTCAACGTTCTAGCAGTCAAAACTATAAGGACAGCTTGGTAATAGTCAACTTCTGCATGGATACGCCGCGTATTTGACTCTCATTCGAAATCTTCGTGGGGTTATACACAAAGTGGATTGTGCGGATCCAGCATTGTATAACACAAACGACACACATACAGCATTTCAATGCTCCTGAACATGTTTGGTGCTGAAAAATCTTGCCCAGGGTTGGAGAGTGTGACTGGTTTGGGAAGGACTGGATCCTGAATTGGATCCATGGGATATGTGAGAGCAACACTTGCTACTGCTTCGTTTGTTCTGCCTTCATATAGTTACATATTGGAAACTACTAAATTCGTGTGTTTGGCCTTGTCCTTAGCTCGAGCTTCAAGCTCCCACAATTTCTAAAGATATCTAAAGAAAGTGAGCCTGCTCCTAGAGCTCCTAACATTTCACTGTAGTTGGGAACTATTGAATTTGCTGCCAACGTGATAGAGAGTAAGACTGTAGAACTGTATACATTTATCAGTTGCACCACATTAGAGTCTCATTCAATAACGACACTTCTTCTTGCATTCCTTCATCGTCTTGAAACGATTTCTGTTGCCTCTGCAACCGCTATAGGTGAACCTTACACATCTCCTTTGTCTCATGGAGAAGCCGTATCTGAAATAACTAACTTGCTCATCTCTACGGTGCTGTGAACAAGTTGAGAAGCTCCAATCGCAATGACAGAAACCAAACTCCCTCAAAATGGGTCGCTTGGAAAGTTTCCGTCGATGTTTTTAGATCAATTTTGAAAGCCATTTCTGAACTTATAAACTGTATCGCTGTCCCGTGCCACAAAACCTTGCGGTGATCATTTGAATTACGAGTCCTTTGCCAGGTGGTACCGATAACTGCGGCCTTACCTTGTAATTCTGTCCCTGCAGTATCCTCTCCTCAACGGCTCTCTGCAGATAGCGTCCAGTGAGAAGGCTAAACTAGACAAATGGGTTGAGTTATTTTCGGCTTACTACCGAATTGCACTTTGCAGTGGTCATACCCAAGTAAATGGGTGGCTTTAGAAGAACTGAAACTACCATAGCAAACTCTTACCAGTATTCATCAAAACCAGGAGAATGAATAGTAGTAGTAATTTCATTGTGGTGCTGGAACAATCACTCCGTTATCTGAAAGACTCGAATAGATGTGTCGTTATTGGACAACGTGGTAACCCATACGTGCTGCATACCGCTACTGCGTATTGGTTATAGCCATTCAGACAGACTCCCATTCAGTACTACTATATAATCACGGATGATATGAATACCCCTACTTTCTGTCATAGAGCGGGAAATGCCGGTACGAAGATAGGATAGGGGAAGAGCGGTGTCTTCCGAATCTCTCATTCTTTGTCACCCAGTCTCGATAGGGCTGGGCGCCCGCAGCGATCGTTGGCGTATTGCAGTAAACTGCTGCAGCAAAGATGAGGAATTCATAAAAGCTTATCAGTTTTATTTTCTTATGATTCAGATAGTTTCTAATAGCTTTCTGAACGTGTCTAATGGAAATTTCACGCTGCAGAGTCACACCTTCGTGAAGTTTGTTCAGTTCAATAGGGCTCATTGAAATGGCGTGATTTAAAAGTTTGACCAATTTTCATGACATCAGTGCATCAGTGCAACTTACAAGGGAGGTCGTTCAGGGTGTGCCAAGCTTTTTCAAAACGGTTTTTTGCATGATATAGGGGCACATGCGGGGACCACAGAACCATGGTTCATTTTTCCTGAACGGCCCTCTGAATACCAGAAAAGGTTAGTTCGATTCCTCGTGGTGACAAATTTTTGCATTCGAGTTGACGTTCAAAATTCGCGCAAAATGGAGTTAACATGAATAATTCGTATAATGACCTTCAGTAACGCCTGTAACAAATAGGCATCATATTGTGAACTGAAAAAGTGGTGAAAAAGGTGTGACTAGGGACCCCCTTTTCTGGTATTCAGAGAGCCGTTCAGGAAAAATAACCATGGTTCTGTGGTTCCCGCATGTGCCCCTATATCATGCAAAAGACCGTTTTGAAAAAGCTTGGCACACCCTGAACGACCTCCCTTGTTTAGACCATTACAGTGAGGTAATCAGAAATGCACCAGAAATTTAAAAATCTGTATTCAAGAAGATGAGTGGATGATCAAAGACCTAATAGTGCAATGCGATTTCATGTGCGTGCATTTTTTATAAAAAAGTTATTCGCGACAGTGCTGAAGGTCCAAGTGCTAGCTGTAATCAAATTTTCACCACATAGCTTCAAAACAGCATTTACTAAGTACAGAGCGAACTGAAAATTTGCATTGAAGAATACAGTTTTGGAAGGTCACCGACGAGGAAATAGAGGGGCAAAAGTATTTTAAAAAAGTCGTTGCCCGTATTCTTCTGTTGCCTGAATTTTGACATAATTTGGCAAAATGGAAATAAGGGGGGGTTTGTCTAAGGTTATTTCACAGCAAAGTAATCAGTACTTTTAAGAATTTTTTCATACTTCATTATTCCAGTACTATATATTGTACTCGCAGAGGTGCGAGGGAGCGAGTTCAGGGAGTATTCCTCCATAATATTAGAGTCAGTATGTACACATGAAATGACGAAATTCTTCTTTGGAAGAACCTAATGTACCATGTGCAGCACTCGGTAGGCAACGGGTCGAAGTTTTGAACTTTTTTGTAGAACATTCTTCTTGTACAAGTATTAGTCGCACTTTAAGGTAGCAATTGATCCGTTGAGAATAATAGTGATGACTTAGAGCAAGAGCCGTTATCTTCATTATTCAGGACAAGCTTATCCTTGAGAATGTCAGTGGAAAACCTGCGCTGCTGGATGTAGTTCAGGAAATCACCGAGAAAAAGTACCTGGAACAATTAGATGAGGGCGTGCTGAAAATCCACTGCTCTAGAACTAGAATTGTTGTTCTCAAAATCGGTCAGAAAAGAAAGATGTTTGTGGAGCACAGGAATGGATCCGAGAGGTTCAACGGTTGACCGCCATCGGGATAGAATTTCAGAATGATCAGAAAGCATTTTCATAACAAAGCTTTTGAATGGTTCTCTCCCTATAAATATTGGAGGAGTGCAGCCGAGATCACCGCACCTAAAAACATTGTTTATAATTGAAGGATGAATTTCCTCGCTGAAAGGATCAAACTTGGCAAACCTGCATAACTTTTTTGAAATAACCCGTATCGGGTTTTGGAATGGTGGCCTCGTGATGTAAGTGCACACTAAAGCATACGTCGAACCAGTTTGTTAAAGACCAAACGAGAGCCATCAATCACTGCATCATATTCGAACAATACTGCATAATCTATATCTGACCCTCTTAAATCCACGCGGCCTAAGGCTGCTTTAGATCATAAATCTGTATGTGGGTGAATGCTGAAGGTTGTGGATATAGCTGATAGCCTTTAAACGCATGACATCGATTATTTGCCAGCAGCATAAAATTGACTGGCCTATTTTTCTCCTAGGATGGGGCAATTGCTATTTGGCAAAATACAAGGCGTCCCAAAATTACTTGCGCCTATTTATTGCAATGACTTTCAAACTTCTGGACACAGAATGACAATTGAATCTAAACATAATTATACTAACATCATATACAACAACATGCAACAACCAGATTTCAAAATGTCCTTCACGTAGCACTCATAGAAGTGCCCAAGTTCATGAACTGACCCACTCTCCGCCTTCGCCATGAAAATTCGCTCCGGACCTTATGGCTGCATAAGGCCTTCGCAGATTTAGGACAGGCCTTTTAACTGCGTCAATTTTTCTGGCCGAAATACATATCGTCGTGCCTTAGTCTGAACGCCTCTCACCTGTTCCTGTCTTTGGCCTCAGCATTATCTTCTGTTTTCTCGCTCTCATCTCTCATTGTCTTAGCTCAGCTGCATTTCGAGGAGTGTAGCTAAGCTCTAAATTAGTGGCGTATATTCTCCAGATACTTTTCTTTACTACTTGGCGGGTCCGGGCTTCGATGTGTCGTTCTTAACATTAACCGTCGTGTTTCGTTATAATGCCAGGATATATACACGCAGATCCTTCACAAATAATTAATCCTACTGTACTGATATAAGCGCCTTCGTCTGGTCGGTTCTTTGTTCTGGTCGTTCTGGAGTGTCTTCACGAAATTTCCCTAGCTCCTCGGGATCCGCCTGGAGGGACCGGGTCAAGTGTGGGATGGGTGGGCAGGGTCTCACGTAATACAAAACACACATCAGCTAAGCGGAGCCCCGCCCACAGAGGGCGTGGCGTGCGTCGAAATGAATTGTACCAAAGACCAAGATTTCGATTTCAGTGAAAAAACGACCTCGAAACTGGGCCAAAAAGTGGGCTAAGGTGTGCATTGGTAAGTAACATCGAATTAGGGAGACCCACCCCCGGTGGGCGGGGCGTTCTCTAAAAAAGCAGTGCTTTATGAAAAATTTCATAACTCGGTTGGGAGAAAGCCTACAGAGCAGAAAACAATTCGGTGTAAGGGAGCAATGTCTAAGGTGTTTCCCATACATGACGTGGGCGGAGGCCTGCCCAGAATGGGCGGGGCGCGCTCTGAAGTGTACAGCATTTTCTACAAGCCCTCATAATTCGGGTCGGGGAAGTCCTAAAGAGCCGGAAAAAGGTGGATAGAGGTGTATGGAGGAGTGGAGGCCAGCTGTCAATGGTGGGCGGGGCTTGACCAAAGTGGGCGGAGTTTGCGACGAAAATTTATAACTCGGCTCCATGAAGCTCCGGAGGCTGGGGAAAAGGTGGATAGAGGTGGGTGGAGGAGTGGAGGTTAATTGTCATTGGTGGGCGGGGCCTGACCAAAGTGGGCGGAGTTTGCGACGAAAATTTATAACTCGGCTCCATGAAGCTCCGGAGGCTGGGGAAAAAGGTGGATGGAGGTGGGTGGGGAGAGTGGAGGTTAATTGCGAGTAGCGGTGGCGTGTTTGTGCGCCTCTGACCAAAGTGGCCGGAGTTTGCGGACGAAAAATATAAAACTTGTCTTGGGTCTCGGGAACTCCCAAGAGTCCCGGAGGCTGGGGAAAAGGCTGATGGAGGTGGTGTAGAGTGGAAGGTTAACTTGATGGGTGGCGGGCGGTCCTGAGCATAATGGGCGAGATGCGACGATACCTTTATCAACTTCTGCTCTATGACCAGCCCGGAGACCTTCGGGAAAGAGGTGGATAGAGGTGGCATGGAGTGGAGTTAATTGTCCATTGGCTGGGCGGGCCTGAGCGAAGAGTAAGGGCGAGTGTGCGACCGAAGCAGATATAAGGACCTGGGTCACCAAGAAGTACCACTGGGGGGAGCAGTGGGGAAAAAAAAGATAGTAGTTTGGGTGTGGGAAAGTGGAGGTTGAATTGATCAGGGCCTTATGGTGGGCGGGGCTTGGCCAAAGTGGGCGGAGTTTGCGACGAAAATTCATGACTTGGCTCCAAGAAGTCCCGGAGGCCGCGGAAAAGGTGGATGGAGGTGGGTGGAGGAGTGGAGGCCAGCTGTCAATGGTGGGCGGGGACTTGACCAAAGTGGGCGGAGTTTGCGACGAAAATTCATAACTCGGCTTCCAGAAGGTCCCGGAGAGCTGGGAAAAAAGAAGATATAGTTGGGTGGGAAAGTGGAGGTCAAAGGCCAGTGGTAGGCGGGGCTTGGCCAAAGTGGGCGGAGTTTGCGACGAAAATTCATGACTTGGCTCCAAGAAGTCCCTGAGGCCGCGGAAAAGGTGGATGGAGGTGGGTGGAGGAGTGGAGGCCAGCTGTCAATGGTGGGAGGGACATGACCAAAGTGGGCGGAGTTTGCGACGAAAATTCATAACTCGGCCCCAAGAAGTCCAGGAGGCTGGGAAAAAGGGAGTAGAGGTCGGCGAAGGAAAGGAGGTCAAATGCTATTAGTGGGTAGAGCACGCACCTAAGTGGGCGGAGTTTGCCAAAAGTGTCGTAATTTGGTTCCAAGAGGTCCCAGAGACCGGTGAAAAAGGGGGTAGAGGTCGGCGAAAAGAAAGGGAGCCAAATGCTATTGGTCGGCAGGGCACGCACCGAAGTAGACGGAGTTCGCCACGAGATTTATTGTCCGGGCCGAGGACCGAGAAAAATAGGATAATGGTTGACGAAGAAAGAGCGCATAGAATTTAGCGGAGAATTCAGATATTCGTATTGTATCAAGCCAAATTTGAAATTTTTCGTCGCACCATCAAAATTCGCCACAGATCTGTGTTGCGCGCGCAATGCGTGCGGCGCCAACTGGTAATATATATTGGGCATTTTGTTAGTCTGATACTTTAAATCTCTAGTCGATCTTTACCGAGCCCCATCGGCCGGGATGCGGTGTTAAGCTTTTTGCATGCTGTCTTTGCGTCCCGAAATCGTCTACTCGACGCCATATTTGTAATTAGGCATTCTTATCAGCGCTTTCTTGTGTAATATTATATGTTTTTTACGAACGTCAATGAGAATTCAGCCCGGCTTCAACGGGAAACGCGTTATTATTGTCACTACTACTGAATGTACTGCTAAGGAAATATCCTATCATTACTTGTAACAAGAATCCCTAATCGTTTCGGCAATGACTAGCTCCAATGTTTTGATCGGGACTCGCACTTTTCTGAAGCCCGTTTCTACATCTTGACGGATTCACGTGCTACCTTAAAACGACCGATATCCTCTGATATCCAGCTCCTTCTTTCAGAAGATGCCACACCATCTGATCGAGGTCACGGGTGTGGGTAGGACAGAACGCGACTTTTTCGCTCATCGCAACGCGACATCGCGCGGCAGGCTGGCGCACCCGCAGCGAAAACAACTACGGTATGGAAGAACGCGCGATTGGAGCAGCTTTTTTGCATGCGTGAATTTGTAAGTTTCTGATTCCTTACTTGCCCGCGCTCACACCCATTGTATTGATAAATGCGGTGAATCACTAATTCTGTCTCATTATTGAAAACGTTTTGTGACTTACACGATTCCGGGCGATGCCACACAAAATGGTGTTTTTTAATACCAGATTAGTCCCCCGTCAACCGCCGGGACCTTCCTTTCCTGCGCAAGCTTTCTATCCTCCGCTATGGTCCCTTCCTCCTGTGACACCAACACCTCGTGGAAGTGACGCGTATGCAACACAATGGTGTTTCATACAGTAGAAGGGACACAATCATGATATGACGGTAGATTTTTCGCTTCCCTTCCTCATCCTCCCTTCCTCTCTCCACTGCCCTCCAGCTGCCACTGCAGCACCATGTGGAATGAACGGAAGTGTGCTAAGCAGGTGTTTATATAGCCCTAAGAGTGTTCACAACTATCTACAAAACATTGATATCTCAAATCCTGTAAGCTACCCGATTTGTTAGCGGTTTGTTTATCCCATGAGCTTCCTTCTCACTCACTTCATTTTGCGGACGGACACACATACATACACACACACATACAGATACACAAACCGACACACAAAGTTAGCGCTTTATAAAATAGAAGGATAAGGATTGTGGTGAACGAGGTTTAATAGTGTCGCTTGTGCTTGCATTTTGTGGGTTCATATTGTTGTATAGACATCTGCATAAGGGTATAACATCTTTTACGGAACGCTTCTGTCCTCATCACGGATATGATACTCATTTTTGACGCTGGCGCCATTTGGGGCCGGGTGGCGCCACAACAAATTCGCTGTAAACTTCTGTATAGGGGTTATTCGGGGTCCTGATTTGTTGTTAGCGCTATTCGGCGCCTGCTTCCTGCTCGTCTGCGCCCTCGCACTAATTAGATCGCAATAGGACTAAGCCTTTGAGTAGTGTAGGGCTCCAAAGTGGGTAGGCCATTCCCCTGTGGTCTGACACACTCCAACTTTTGCCACACGGTGCGTGGTTTACCCACTCCGGAGTTTTTCACCCCCCCCTAAGCTTATAACCTTC
>MU904219.1:5000-13436 GCA_036418205.1 Ostertagia ostertagi | reverse complement strand
TTGCATTTCGGGCCATCTCTCTCCATAATCATTTCACAAAAGAAATGAAAGTTGGACGGCTGCTTGTGAAATCTACCCAACGCATAGTAATGGGACCGAATGCCTGAAAGCGCAGCTCACTCTATAGAAGAATCAATCAACGCCAACTGCTGTGGTTTTTTTCCGCTTATAAGGAAAAGCATACCGTCAATGAGTCGTCGCAATCGTGGTAGATGTTCAATTTTGGATCGATCGTCATAATTTCCGAGGTGTGGCCGAAAAGTAGAAACTGTCCCATTGAGTCGGTTGTACCTTCAGCCATGAGATCATCAAGATCTGGTCCTAAATAACAAACAGTAATGTAGTTACTGGCGCGGTAGCGATAATCTGAGGGCTAAATTCGCAAGGTTGTTTCGGCGTCCTTGTCTTAGTTTCAAATGTTTGCGATCAGTTGCACCTCCATGACGGGATAAATAAGACAATACGGAGAATAAAGAAGTTCTCTTTAAACCTAGAATTTATGATGGACAGGTGCTAGAATAATTCGAGAGCTTGACTCAGACTCCTACTACACTTGTGAGAACTCTTTTGTTTTACTCATTCTCGGCAACATTAGCTTTCAAAAGCTCACTCACGATCAAAATTTGTGCTTACTTCGCTCGAAAGCTTGTCGGATCTTAAAGGCAGCGATTACGATAGTTCGGGAAGGGTTTAGAGGAGACGTGGTGGTGCTCAATGGTACGTCAGTGGCGAAAAAAGCGGAGAAATCCGTCAAAAAAACGCAAAATGGGACCCCTTTTTTGGCCGTTGGTTTTCACTCATGAACAGGTGACAGCTCAGAAAGCGGGCGTATGAACGAGTTCAGCGCAACGTTTGGTAACATCATGCCGAATCGTCGCAACTCGTCCAAATCACCAAGTAAACTAGTGGGCGGATCGCTTTTGGGGCGGAGTGCTTTCGAAGTCCTGCTCAGCAACCAGCGCACCTTCGTCGTGAAAGCGCTACACCTCGCTTCCTGGCAGCCAAGTAACTGATTCGTGTGGTGCATATGCTTCCCCGATGCGCTCCCACTTTATCGTAATCGCTGCCTTTAAACGGTCAAGAACCTGCACATCGGACAAATCAAATTTTTAATGCATAGAGCGGTCAGTGATTATTTATATCACGAATATCTCAAGTATTTTTATTTACGTTTATGAGAGCCCTCGCAGACGCTGTGTAAGTGTTGGATGCCCTTTCGCAGGAACGATCCAGCTAAAGGGAGAAGGCAAAAACATTCACATTTCATCGAAAGGTTAGGTAAAAAGAGAATGGATAGCTTCACCTCTATTTCAGACAAATCACAGTCGCTCTAACAAACCCTAACACAATTCATTAGCTCTGGCGCTGTCTTACTCCCCCAAATAGTGTGACCAACATGACTCTGAGGCTTACCGGTGTCATCATCATAAAGCTTCAGTTTCGTGTTTGCCAACGGCCGGTCACCACACATCAACGTTCCTTTCACTCCGGCTGACTGAGTGAAAAGGGTCTGAGCCATAGTGGAACACGAGACGTGAGCAGAATGCTGAGTACGCCCATCTGAAAGAAGAAATTCGGAATACACATAACTGTCATTGAATAGAACCGGCCCAAAGCAGTGATCAATTGTTAGAGCGTGAATGTTATAAAACACAAAGAGGCACCAAAATTTATTCAAAAGAGTCCCAAAAGTTCACAAATGTATTCAAAAAACTCCAAAATTCCAAAAAACACGAAAAGTTTCAAAAGAACTCCTTTGAAATCTTCTGCTATATTTCGGTGTTTAACACCTTCTTCAGGCATGTGTATGCCTCAGCCAAGGATTTAGCTGCCCTTACGGGAGCCGCGCCGTTGGAGTGGAATTAAGTAAAACAATTATTAAATTTCTAAAGTAAATTAGAATAAAGAATAAGACTTAATTCCACTCCAATGGCGCGGCTCCGTAAGGGCAGCTAAATCCTTGGCTGAGGCATACACATGCCTGAAGAAGGTGTTAAACACCGAAATATAGCAGAAGATTTCAAAGGAGTTCTTTTTGAAACTTTCGTGTTTTTTGGAATTTTGGTGAAAACGTTGTGAACTTTTGGGACTCTTTTGAATAAATTTTGGTGCCTCTTTGTGTTTTATAACATTTAAGTCTGAATGAACGGGCTCCGAGCAGCCACAATAACTGTTTCCGATACGTGGTTAGCCTGACTTTTGCCTTTAAGGAAGTGCTCGTACACAGTTCATTTACCATTTTTGGTGAGTTCCGGGTAACTGCTCCGGAAATGGCGTACACTACGGATACGAAAGTCTAGGAGGGATCTAAACTTCCTAAAAGAGTACTATAGAACAGGTGAAGAAAAAGAAGAACAGGCATACAGTATCTTCACGTTTGAAATCAAGACAAATTTGCTTAGAAACGATCCCACGGAGAAGGAGTGCTTTCGTTGCTTTTTCCTTGAGATCGCGCTATAGAAGAGTTCAACGATTTTGCGACCAAGAATTGGATGATTGATCCTGCTAGTGGAAAAAAGGCGACCGTAGCCAGATAGGAGGCCTCAATGCAGGTATCAAGGCATATATAAGGCTAGTAGCAGAGCTCAAATCGTGTTAAATGGCCTAAGTAGAAAGGAAGAACTCCACACACGTGACCTGAGCCCCTGGACGGAGCGCGGTCATTCCACTGCCCAAGTGACTCACTTTTAAGGGAAATGTCAATGAATTATTACTCATCCATAGGTGGGTCACTGGCAGGCAGAACTAGTGACGTATTGGTGACCCGAACAGTAAAATGTGCAGCCGCATCTGTAACCCATTAATGTGGAGGTTTTTTCGAGAAGCAACCTAATGGCAACAGAAGAACGTGTCGCCTATTTGCTGAACAGCACGAATAAGGAAGTTCCAGTAGCTTTGAGCGACCAGACATACCCAGGGAGAACTCGAAGATGACACTGGCCAGATAAAAAATCAATTGGTAAATGAGAGTGATGTTTTCACTTTGGTATAACTGACAATGCGGGTGGTGAACGATGATTGCCCTTACAACCTAAGTACCCACGTAAGAAACGTTCCACGACCGATGATCGTCGTCGTCTCGCGCTGGGTAAACGGAAACGCTACGATGAATCACTGTTGCCATTCTCGCGACCAAAGGTATCGTATGGAGTACGAAGAAAGGAATCGTTAGTCAACGAGTGCTTGTGCCAAATCAAATGACAATTAATCACTCAGCTGAGCCGGTTAGTCACTAAACAACTTGAGAATGATAGGAATAGTTGAACAATGACACTTAATGTTAGCGGTAATGTATCAACCTTCTTCTCTCCAAGGAAATGAGCTATAATTGGAAAGCGCAGACAGAGATAGAGAGTGTGAGATTGTCTAGTGCATGTAGGAATGAGGTTTGCCGACTTCTGTCTGACTGCCCACATCTTGCAAGGGAAACCCTTCAGGTATGGAGCGTATTTCCGAAATAGTTTCTGCATTTTGTATCATGCGGGGAACCAGAACCGATCCTTTCTCCCTGACAGAAAGCCTTAGGATTCAAAACAGTGGTGAAGAAATGGTCCAGAGTTCAATCCCCAGTGATGACTAATTTTTGCAATATAGTTTGGCGCCCCCAGATTGCCGCCAAATGGCGCCATCGTCGAGAATAGATGTCATTGTCGTGTTTTGCGGCAATTTGGAGGCGCCAACATAAATTGCAAAAATTTGTCATCACGGAGGATCGAACTTGGACCATTTCTTCCCGCTGTTTTGACATTCCTGGGGCGTTCAGGAAAAATGGACCATGGTTCTGTGTTCCTCACATGAGCCTCTACAACATTCAGAAAACCATTTTGAAAAACGCTCCATGTCCTGGAAGACCCCCTTGTTAGGCCGCGTCCATCGTGTTCATAAGTCGCGACATCGAGGATTAGGTTAGTGGGCGTCAATGAAGAAGATATGTACTGAAAGGGAGATTGGTGTGGCAGCTTAGGATGTTTCGCTGAAGCAATCGCATATGTTTTGTCTGTGGAGATTGGCAGCTTGTAATATCTGGATATAGGTACGATAGTAGGTAGATCAGGATAGCAGGAGATTAGGAGATTGCGCTTGAATAAGGATTCCACAATAAAAGTCAAGGTCGAAAAGGACAAACTCACTTAGTGGAATGACTGGCAGACCTTCTAAAAGTGCGAAAAACACGGAACTAAAGGTGTCGCAAAATGTGACTTATTCATTATTCAATATTCAATCTACAAAATTCCCAGACAAGTAGGTGGCGATATTCACATTCCTTCTGTAGATTTTTAAACATGGGAGATTGGAGAATCCCAGTTCTCAAATAGATTCTTCAAAGAGAATTATGTTTATAGAAAAGAAATTTCAGGTCCTATAATCATTGTGTTCTCAAAACATAGACTGTCCGGAGAAAATTGTGTTTATAGAAAGATGTTTTAGGTCCTCATCACGTATCCATGCTGTATAAAGCTTCGCCACGTTACCCTCGGGGGCTAGATTACGACGACTACGAATCGGATTCCTATACCGATTCCGTCAATCCCGGTAGATCCCGTTAGTTCTGGCACTCTATTCACTACCCATCATCCCATACTCATCAATAGCTAGGCATCGTGCGAGCCAGCTCTTACAGCTTGACGTTCCCCGCAACGGCACCTCCGTCGCTGATCGTGCTCCAGATAAGCACGACGTCTGCTCTCCGCTAGCCAAAGTCTAGTCAATTCTTTCTACGCAACGTTCGCCGTATTATCTACTGCGCTTATTCAGGTCAAGCCGTGCCCTTGTCAGCGGTCGTACATCTTCAATAGCTTAGTCAGCCACCCACTGGAGCTGAAGAAGACTATTGGTATTCTCTGTGTCGGAACACTACTGTTCGCTAAATAAACGGATTCTATTTATTCTAGCCCAATAATACATCAATACCGCGTGGCAAGTAAACCGAACACTGCGAGCAATCTCCCAGAAAGGGGATGTACCCGCAGCTCTTCCCGCGGCGCTGTCGGCGCGGCACGCCCACCGACTGGTAACCACTCGCCGCAGGCTCTTACAAGGAAAGGCTCTCAGGTCGCCATGGCCATTCAAGAAGAGATGTATACCGCTAGATGTGCCTTTGAACGCTGATCTCAAATCTACCTTCCAAATCTGCTAAACGATTCTCTGAAGGGAGTTATGAAGCAAAACAGCGCAACGGCAGTGGTCGGGATTTGCAGTCAAAACGTCGTAGGATCGGCCCCTGATCGCGTCTACTGTTTTGCCTTCTTCAGTACAGCTAAAAGGCTTTTAATAGCCTATTTAGCCTAATTCCTGAAGAACGCAAGACAGTAAACGCGATCAGGGGCCGATCCTACGACGTTTTGACTGCAAATCCCGACCACTGCCGTTGCGCTGTTTTGCTTCATAACTCCATTCAGAGAATCGTTTAGCAGATTTGGAAGGTAGATTTGAGATCAGCGTTCAAAGGCACATCTAGTATACATCTCTTCTTGAATGGCCATGGCGACCTGAGCCTTTCCTTGTTAGCCTTTTATCGAAGAGAGCGTAAGTGTTGAAGACGCAGCACCGCTGAGAGTCACATCAATGGGAAAATTCAAGGCAAAAAAATGATTCTATTCCTCAGGTTTTGAGCCGTTCCTTCTAGATTTTCCTTCCACTGACCACCTCTAGCTTGATTCTAGTGGGCTGCCTTCTAATCGTAAACCCCGTCTCTGAATGATTAGATTGTACTGATCGATGTTACTGAAGACGCCTATGTACAAGCTGCGTATGAAGGAAAAGTAGACGATCAACGATTTTGAGCAGGATAGACTTTGTGCCAGCTCACGCACATTTTGAGAATTGGCAAGAACGCTATCTTGGATTAGTCACTAGCAAGTTCTGCTCCTATACATCAGATGGAATATCCAGATTGTACAAGTCGGTTTGGTTGTCCTTGAATGAACTTGCTTGGACCATTGGCTGGTGGCTTATTCGGTAACAGGCATGTAAGTCATCGTGTGAGATAGCGTGTTGCGTCCTCTATCTCTCCCCGCCCCTCTCCTCATCTCTGTGAAACTATTACGCTAAATTGTGACAGAAGTAGGTAGAATGCTGTCCGTATTGCTGCTGCGCCAATTTTGTATTCAGAAAAAACAGAAGGTTAGAAGTATATGAAGTTTGAGCTCGTGGACTTGGACGAAGTAGCTCAGACCAGTAAGTAGAGGTTACTGCGAAGTGGTGAATGCCACTTCTCATTTTTCGACTTGATTCCTCACTGTTACGCTTTGTCTTCTTATTTGCTGGTTTTGCATTTCTGACCACTATACTAATACCAGATTAGTCCCCCGTCAACCGCCGGGACCTTCCTTTCCTGCGCAAGCTTTCTATCCTCCGCTATGGTCCCTTCCTCCTGTGACACCAACACCTCGTGGAAGTGACGCGTATGCAACACAATGGTGTTTCATACAGTAGAAGGGACACATCATGATGGTAGATTTTTCGCTTCCCTTCCTCATCCTCCTCTCTCCACTGCCCTCCAGCTGCCACTGCAGCACCATGTGGAATGAACGGAAGTGTGCTAAGCAGGTGTTTATATAGCCCTAAGAGTGTTATCACAACTATCCTACAAAACATTGATATCTCAAATCCTGTAAGCTACCCGATTTGTTAGCGGTTTGTTTATCCCATGAGCTTCCTTCTCACTCACTTCATTTTGCGGACGGACACACATACATACATACACACGCACACACACACACATACAGATACACAAACCGACACACAAAGTTAGCGCTTTATAATAATAGAAGGATTGAGCTAAACGAAGTTAATATACTTCCCTTAGTTTGCTGCTTCCGGCCGTAGCTAGGGTATTAATTAAGAGGTCCGTAGGTTGGCCACTTATCACTGAATCGTTCAACGCTATCTTCTATTTTATAAAGCGCTAACTTTGTGTGTCGGTTTGTGTATCTGTATGTGTGTGTATGTATGTATGTGTGTCCGTCCGCAAAATGAAGTGAGTGAGAAGGAAGCTCATGGGATAAACAAACCGCTAACAAATCGGGTAGCTTACAGGATTTGAGATATCAATGTTTTGTAGCAGGATAGTTGTGATAACACTCTTAGGGCTATATAAACACCTGCTTAGCACACTTCCGTTCATTCCACATGGTGCTGCAGTGGCAGCTGGAGGGCAGTGGAGAGAGGAAGGGAGGATGAGGAAGGGAAGCGAAAAATCTACCGTCATATCATGATTGTGTCCCTTCTACTGTATGAAACACCATTGTGTTGCATACGCGTCACTTCCAGGAGGTGTTGGTGTCACAGGAGGAAGGGACCATAGCGGAGGATAGAAAGCTTGCGCAGGAAAGGAAGGTCCCGGCGGTTGACGGGGGACTAATCTCGTATATATGTATGCTATACGAAACATATTCGCAATCTCCACCTCGAATCCAGGAATAGGAGCTAATGGAGGCTTTTATTTTAAGCGCTTCAGCGATTTTGTCGCGAACGATATAGTCGTTACCCAAAGACTTACCAAATCTCACAGATAAAGGGTGCTGCGATAAAGTGGATTTGTTCCGACTGATTACACAGCTGGAATCGCTTCTGGGTGTTGGTTGCTGGTGCTTGCGTGCGCAGGAGTGGCGGAAGCAAGCTACGTAGCCTCCTTGAAGGGTACAGCCCATGGCAGAAATCGTGTGAACGACTTATTCCATTCGTGTCTGGTAGGTATACCACCGTTAAGGGAATCACAAATTGGCGTCCGATGCACGGAACCAATCGACAAGAGCGCTTGGGGCCCTGCAGGAAGGCCACATTGAGTGGCAGCGGATTGATGAATACATATAGAGTATACGTCTTACTCTGCAAAAAATCGCACAGTCAAAGTAAGTAAGTAGTCTAATTAAGTAAGATAAGTAACTTCGTAGTAACTTATGTTAAGTATAGTAGTGTGTATGTATGTGTGTGTGTGTGTGTGTGTGTTGTGTGGTGTTTGTGTGTGTGTGTGTGTGTGTGTGTGTGTGTGTGTGTGTGTTGTGTGTGTGTGTGTGTGTGTGTGTGTGTGTGTGTGTGTGTGTGTGTGTGTGTGTGTGTGTGTGTGTGTGTGTGTGTGTGTGTGTGTGTGTGTGTGTGTGTGGTGTGTGTGTGTGTGTGTGTGTGTGTGTGTGTGTGTGTGTGTGTGTGTGTGTGGTGTGTGTGTGTGTGTGTGTGTGTGTGTGTGGGTGTGTGTGTGTGTGTGTGTGTGTGTGTGTGTGTGTGTGTGTGTGTGTGTGTGTGTGTGTGTGTGTGTGTGTGTGTGTGTGTGGGTGTGTGTGTGTGTGTGTGTGTGTGGTGTGTGTGTGTGTGGTGTGTGTGTGTGTGTGTGTGTGTGTGTGTGTGTGTGTGTGTGTGTGTGTGTGTGTGGTGTGTGTGTGTGTGTGTGTGTGTGTGTGTGTGTGTGTGTGTGTGTGTGTGTGTGTGTGTGTGTGT
>MU904216.1:0-10953 GCA_036418205.1 Ostertagia ostertagi | reverse complement strand
GATCAAGAACAGAGATCAAGATCAGGATCAATCAAAGAAAGTTTCCATAAAATCAAACATCGAGAAACACGAAAATAAGGCTATTTATGAGGTGCATGGCTTATCTTGACTACGGTCATGTGACCGAAAAAGTGTGTGCAACTAGAGTCGCAGCGAAAGTCTGGTTCCCAATAGCCATTACCCTTTAATCGGTCATTTATGAACCAGCAATGAAACACAAAAGGTTGCTCTTGAATGAATTGTCGCGAAATACAATACGTCCAAAGGTCTGTAAGCTTTTTTCTATAAATTTTTCTGTATTTGTGATCTAGCGGGCCATCGAACAACGAGATTGCTTAAATTGTTCACATGTTCCTTACGAAGTCAGATGAAGAACACCTTATGCATCACTATAATTTCCCTAGTCGAAAGTCAAAGCGGAAATGTAATTAAAAAAACGGCGCGTCAACATTTTGGAAACCCCATAGAACCACGGCGGGTTCAGCCCACTTCCAAACCTAAATGGGAAATTATTAACTGTTGAGTACCTGCATAATGTTTCTAAGTCAGCATTGTTTCTGAATGAAATTGAAGCGGGTGAAGCGTCATTTCTGACGTCTGAAGTTCAATTTAATTCTTTCATGAAAATAGCAAGTAGTACCAGCTCTTTCCTGGGTACGCAACTCAGCTATAATTCAGAGGCCTTGACTTGCTCGCGTCATGTCAGCAAATTTTTTTATCGAATTTAGGAGGGTTCTAATGAGACAGAGGGCGTTTGACAATATATTACTGGAGTTAAATTTGAGGCAACTTCGTTGCTCATTGGCCCAGCTTAACTGAAAATAAAATGATCTAGAATTTTCGACAGCTATTCTATAATATTTCCGAATGCAACAAGTAAACAAGTAAACATAATACATATAATTGGTGAGCGACTGCTTTGCTGTAAACCATTTTTCATGCTGTGAAACCCTGACAAGCAGATTTTATTCTCTGATGACAGGACTGAAGAGCCGTCAGATTTGCAAAATGAGCAACACCAGAGGTGCATCCCAAACAGAGCGGGGCTTTTAAGCAAAGTGCACCCCCCCCACTCCTACTCGCGTGACATCCCATGTGGCAAAGGTGAAAAATGGTGGTGTCTGGGAAACATGCCGCATGAATGGATATGACTCCGGTAATTTCTGTTGACTAGTGTGATAAAGAGTACTAGCTTTGATCTAGAGTAAACAAAACAAGTACACTCGTTGGTGGCTTCTTTCGGTCAGACTTCAAATGGTTTAGCAACCTGGAGGAAGAACAACCGGTCAACAAATCAATTGGCAATGGAAACGATTCATTTTATATTTCCAAGCTCTCGGGTTGTTTAAGCTTATGGGCAAACTTTTTGATTGAAAAGCCATTCCAAGTGATGGCTTCAAGGAAAAAATCGAATATTTCAAGACACGGATGCGCCACGAGGTCTCCTAGCACCAGGGGCTGTACATGATATCTGTTGATTTTGTATTGGCTTTGAATGGCTATACTCACCAGCAATAATTGGGCCATTCAAAATGCATTTCAGCCTTCATAGACTTATAATCAGACGAATGGACAAATTTTTCGTAGTCCCTTTTCGCATTACACCACGCATTCAACTGCCATTCAGAGTCGCAGTGGCGCTGAATGTGATATGACCATGCAGTGGCTTGCGAAGGGCAAACCAGTACGTGATTCAGCGTTTGTACTCTCCCGAAACCTGTCTGTGATGCCAATTAACAGATCCAGGAGAGATGGAATGTCCGGTTGCCTAGGCAAGATTCGACCGAGATGTGACCACTGGATAGCGAGCTTGGAGCTAGCGCCACTGATCAGTACTTCACTCTTATCTTCTTTACATTTAATTGAACTCAGTACTATGTTTAGACTTCGAAGAAATGGTTGATATAAGGGAAGAATTTATTCTCCAATGGTGGTTAGTGATGCTTCTTGCCACAAGTTGGACTCAGTTAGCATTTTGATGAAACATTGTTTGTTGAATGATTGGCATGCTTGCAATCAAAAGAAGTAAAGATCGGATGGCCTGAAGCTAAGCTTTTTAAATTTCAGCCCTTCGCGGTGCACCACACTTTCACCTTCTGTGACTTGAAGAACCGATTAAATTAAGTTTGATGGTTGTATCAATGATCTTCCCTGCAAGTTACAGCCCAAGGGCCAAACCGTCCCTTGGATAAAGTCAACGAGCGGGTGGGAAGATGGTCGCCCAGTAGGGGGGGGTTGCAAAAGGCAGGTCGTATTTGCGAGCAAGCGATAAAATAGAGTAAGGGAAGGGATGATTACTATGAACGAAGAGATGGATTAGGTTGTTGGCCGAGTTGGTTGTTGGTAGTATTTTGTTGCCCAAAATTTTGGCATTGCCATTTTAGACCCCTCCCCGCTCGACAGGCAATTTTGGAAGAAAAAGGAAAAAGTGGGCGATTGGGCATGCGCCTGTATCGTGGAAATTAAATACTATAAAATCAGCCACGATGGCGAGGGGGTGGTTCAGGGTAGGAGGAAGGGTATTGTATTGCGGGTTCCTGGTCTCATGGTGGGGAGAGGCCGTGAAGGGTTGGACTCTAGGGAGCGGTCTATCGGAGCCGTCTAGGAAGGATAAGGTCGTGATGAATTTTGAAAATGTGCCCAATCGTGCGGTTGACCCAATAGTAACAGCCGCTAAATCGGCTTCCACCATTTGTCCGACCGCCTATGTGTACGCCTCCGTACGTTTCTGTCATCTGTCTTACCAGTAACCATTGATCTAGCAGCACTTTTACATCTTTTCTTTCTTTTTTTTCATCTTTCTTTTCAATTTTTTAGCACCAGATATATGATAAATTTCGTGTCGAGAACGCTCTGATAAATTTTGTTAGCTCAGAAACGTAGTAATGCATCAAGGAGGTTGCTATTGTTGACGGCGTGACTAACCCTCAAGGTTGAACACTTAACGACGGCCCGTTGTGCACGTATCTCGGCAACTTTTCTTTATTATTTAAAATAGCCAATACTTTTTTTAAATATTCTACCAGTTGTAGTTGGTGCACTATTTTTCAAATAAGATGCTGCATCCAGATAGCTCTGGAACACGAAATGTGCCGAATCAGTCGAACGCAGCGAGCCGTTATGTGAAGATTGACAGCGCAATTTGCATCGGCGTCCCCAAGCTGTCGTCGATTTGTTAAACAGTTATTTACTTGGAAGTTGATTTCTTACTACGACTTTAATTGTGTCAAAAATGAATTGAATTGACCCTGGATGTGGTAGGACTCGGTTGGCTTACAAGAGGGTTGTCCGCTATTCGACCCGGCGACAGGAATTTGGTCGCGAACTACTCAGCACTGAAAAATCTACGCTCAGCGTTGGACAAAGTCCAACGAGGGGGTGGGGTCGTATTTGGGGGTGGAAAAGAGGGGGTCGTATTTCGCGAGGTAGCGTCAATGTTACAGTAAGGGAAGGGATGTTTTTATGGAACGGAGAGGGCAAGCGAGGGTGCTGGAGCATGGTGGTAAATGATTAACCCTGAGGGGGGAGGGCAAGGCCCTGTAGAAGGAGGAAGGGGTCGTAAATTTTCTGAATTGGTCCAACCGCGTGAACCTGGTCCGCAGCCTCTGCCTATAATGAGTCAAAACACGCCTGTTGCGGTTCACCTCCACTAAAATTCCGCTTGCTCCCTGATATGGTAGAATCTACGGAGCGACGAGAGTGAATCCATGATGTTTGTTGTCAGCGGCAAAGGCATATGTGGCTTCCTAACGGAAAAATTCTCACCCAAAGTATGAACTGGTATCCGGTAACACCAGGAGAAGGCTCGCAAATAGCAGGAACTAGGAATTACGAGCTTGCACACTGTGTACTTGCCCTCTCTATTTGAAACATGGGAGCCTTTTACGAGCTAGGTCACCTATCCTTCGGAATCTTCACCAAAATATTAAGGTCTGAAAATAGGAACAAATTTCAAACGAATCACAAAGGATAAGTTTGCAACTGTTGAAATATTTGAGAACTAACGAGATTTCAGAAGTGCATTTGAGACGTGGTTGATTGAGAATTTAGAAGAAAATGAAAAACGAATTCCCATGGGAATCAGCACAATTGACACAACACTGAACAGCAGTTGCCTGGAAATGAAAAAGTCCTTCGGAGGCGTTGACGTCGTCGGCTGGACTGGTCGACGATCGATGGCAATGGCAAGCCGAATACATGATATAAACGGAAATCTGATACTCAAATGATGGCATCCGGCTACTGCGTGAATGAGTGAAGTTCACGCGATAAATTCGAGAGCACTTGTCGGAACTTAGATGAAAACGTTTCTTTTGTGGTTTTTCATTGCTTTGCTGAGACTGGTTACATCATCAGCCAGTCTGAGCCTGAGTGGTAGCTTGAACATTTCGTAGATTTTACAAAGCATGATTTTGGTCTCTGTAGATTAAACCTGTTGGCTTATATAAATGCCCACATTGTGCCCACTAGGGTAGCGATTTTGGTTGATGATATACTGTGTTATGTCAAAATGGGAAGGGCGGAAGTGGTGTAGTGACAAGTGGCACGCTTACCACGCGAGCGGTCCGGGGATCAAATCCTGGGTCGTGAGTCGCCCGGGCCAACCAAGCCTTCCATCCCTCCGGGGTCGGTTAATTGGTACCAGACTTGTCTGGGAGGATAAAAACACTGACTTGTACATCGGCGCAAGTCATTGTATAGGCCACATCGCATTCAAACGCCACTACGAATGTACAAATGGAAGTAGAATGCGTGCCGCATCCCAAAAAGGGATTGATCAACGGCAAATGCTTTATCCTTTATCCTTTTATGCCAAAACGGGTGGAACGACCAAACAACTAAAACTATTTGAAATACCTACTTCAACTCTTGAAATAACGAGGCTTTCGCCAATCGAGTTGAGCATTTGAATTTGATTTCATTTTTCAGTGTGAAGCCAGGCAATATTGGTTGGATATTGAGTGAAATAAGCTGTCTTACCATCATTCAATAATTTACCGATATTCACTAAAATCAATATTCAACTCGATGGCTATGATCTTTTTTGTGCCAAAACTTAGACTAATTAAGCCCAAAGCGACACCATCCATGACTTCATTATGGTACAGTAGCGGTCAAAAGTGTTCGCCGAACGATTTTCCGTGCTTCTCGTTTTTCTGCCAGAAAAGAATCAATGGTGGCTTCGAAATTTTCTCTCCTAAATATCCTGATTCTTTATGACCTGAGGATATGAAAACACTAGAAAACATGGTATATCAATCTTTGGAGGGGCGTCGAGCAAGCGAGAAAAATAAGGCACTAAAAATCGTTTCGGAGAACACTTTTGCCAGCTACGTACTGTATCTGATGACACCTTTCTTCAACAGCTATTACCTCATGTTACAGGAGAGCTTGAAGAAGTCAAGGGTTAGTGTTTTATAATTTCTTTAAGAAATGTGATGTTGGAGAGCGTCAGTTCCTACGTCCCAGCAATAACAATTTTTTTTTGAAATCAAGGTTCGATCGAATCCCGCCCCGAAACCAACGCCAACCCTTAGTGAAGCATTGGCATGTTGATCCAGATATAGCAATGAGTTTACGACCCTTTGAATTAGGGCCTGGAATCAACAATATAGTACAGGATTGAGCAGTGTAAGGCGAGATGACTCAGTGGAGGCTTTTTCAGCTTAGTAGTTAGCAGACATAAATGATGGATGCGGCGCAGCGCACAACATGTCACTCTTATTGTTCCCCATTTTCGACACTAGGATAATGACTTGAAGGTCTGAGAACAATTGAGGTGTGGGAGGTATATATTTTTAGAGCCATACATTTAGGGAAAAATCATTGTGCATCCTTAATCATTCTTCATTTTAACTATTCGTTCAATTTAATTCACCCTTTATTTACTTCTTGTTTATTTTCTGCTTGCTCCGTGGGTATGCTCTGAACGCGCCCAAATGCCTTTTAGTGGTTGGTTGCATTCGAATGGTTTAATGGCGATAGAACTTGGTTTGCTCTAGCTACAACGCAGGGCTTCTGTGGGCTAAATCGCTAATTTCTACATTTTTTGTAAACAACAATCCAGCCAAACATTAACATATTTAGCTGAAACTTTATGCCCAATAATAAGGTGAAGAGAAGCTAGGAAAACTTTCCAGGAATAGGTGGAAAAAAAGAAAAAAACGCCCCGGTCCGCATGGAGTTTTCGTTTTTTTTTATTCATATAATTCATCAGTTAGGGCGTTTTGGCTGGACATGAATGATTTCCTCCGATCATGAGCCCCTTCCTCGATTTCAGTTCAACAATAAAACGATTCGTGAAATTGAAATTAAAACCTATCCACGTCCTCGTTGTTTATCCCTGGCTGCAAGCGTCTTTTGGAAACTATGAAGCCGGGTTACCTTGTGCTACGGTGTCCTAACCCAGGATCGGTCTAATCGTTACGCTCCTCGAAAACTTTTACTTCCACCTTCCAATCAAATACCCACATTTTCTTCAATGAAAATCTTCGATTCAATCAACCACCCCCATTTTCGCCTCCAAAACGCCGTCGACAGCGCCTCCCCATCACCTACAATCTCAATAGAATACGACCCCCCCACCTTGGTACTTGTCGCAACACAGTATCGACCTTTTTCTACCACAGGAAATATCCGAGACGTGTCGAGGCTGAGGGGAGGGGCGAATGGAAATTTTCTGGAAATTTTCCAACGAAAAAACTCGAGAAAAATCCTCCTGAATCCTGAAAACTTCCTCTTCCAACGATGGAAAGCCTTTATGTAAAATACTGTCAACTTCCCAAGAATCACGTGTATGACATCTTGCTGTATATGGCCCAAATAGTGATCGAGCTCAAACTTTCGAAGTAGTAAATTCTTGGCCGAACGGAAAAATATAGCCACTGTCGGCCCGGCTCAGCTTCTGCCAATGGCCAATTCGCGTTATTTCGCATTGGAAATCTCACCTGCATGATTATAACCTGTTATACTTTACTGCGTAGGCTCTGGATTCAAACGTCCTAAATCCAATCAAATCATAAGAATTGGTGGACAAAGTACAAATCACAGCCATCCAAGAGCAACGACCAGGCGCTGGAATTCAATCGCGCTTTGAATGAGACGAATTTGGCGAAATATTCTGGATATGGCGAGAAAAATTCAAGGCTTATCAGATCTGCTCGGGATCTGGGGCTGAGAAGCGATAAATCCAAAGGGTAAGAATTTGCCGATCTGCTCCGAAGGAAACATGGTATTTAAGATGTTAACTGGGCTTGCCAGGGTTGATGCGTCAAGATTCTTCACTAGGGTCGAATCTAGAACCAGAGGAGGATCTGTGAAAATTTCATACGCAACGCCTCGAACCAATATGAAGCTGTACAGCTTCACCTGTAGAGCTGGATCAATTTTCATCTCACTTAAATCAAAATTAGCACTACATTCTCCTGCTTTTATGCACTTCAAACGCCTCGCTAAAAAAGTTCTTTTGAGTTATTCTTAGTTAAGTGAATTGTTATACTTTACTGTGTTGTGCTTTCTTGCGTCTGCCTTATGTGACGTTATAAATAAATAATAAACAATAAATAAAAGATAAAAAGGATATAAAGCATTTGCCGTTGATCAATCCCTTTTTGGGATGCGGCACGCATTCTACTTCCATTTGTACATTCGTAGTGGCGTTTGAATGCGATGTGGCCTATACAATGACTTGCGGGGGCCAGCCGATGTACAAGTCAGTGTTTTATCCTCCCAGACAAGTCTGGTACCAATTAACCGACCCCGGAGGGATGGAAGGCTTGGCCCGGGCGACTCATCGACCCAGGACTTGATCCCTTCGGACGCGGTTAAGCGTGCCACTTGTGGCCAACTACCCCCACTTCGCGCCCGAAACTAAATTTACCACAAATGAATTCACCTACATTTTTTAGGGTACTTCCCTTAATTTTTAGGGTTCTAGCCTACTCACAAAATATTATTTCCAAGAACTGCTGTTAACAAACCGTTCATATTAGCTGAAGAAAGTGGTATTCAACAAATGGCGCCTTCTAAGGTAAAACGAGCCTTTCCTACTTTCCGTTCGAAGGACTTGATGGCCAATAGTACTGCAGGTGATACTGAAAATAAATATTTTTCACATTCAGACATCCTCGGAAAGCACGTGTATGTACAGGGTTGGACAGATTTTCTGGTGCACCTTTATTCAGGGCCATTTTGACATCGCTATTTTAAAAATGAATTCTGACCATGAACGGTTTCCCACAGTTCTTCTGATATTCGACGAATGCTCTGCATGCAGCACGCAGAAAAATATTGACAATTTTTTTCCAAAGCATCATTGGCACTAATTTCTTAGAGTCCGAGTATAATTGCTCAATAAAGAAATCTTTGCTCAACAAGACAGCCCACACATAGAAATTCGTCGAATGGCTGGATGTTAGTCTTTGTATTTCATTTCTTAGCCATTTATCAACTTGTTTACTGCAGCGAAGACTTGCTGACGCACCAGCAAGCCTTTTTCGGAAGATGAAGCTCAGCCTAATCTATCAGAAATATTGATCAGATATTTTGTAATACCTCTTCTAGGCGACGTCCTTGACGAAAACGGATGAGGCCCTTTGTTGATCTCTGTCTTCACCTCGAACCGTGGAGGAAGATGACATGAGGCCTGTTTTTTCCTGCAATGTCTCCTGTCAACAGCACCAGTGAGTGTTTATCTTTTCTACCGAACTGAGCATGTTGAATTCCTACAGGACAAGCTTTTTTACGAATCTGATGATCTCTGCCCACGTTCCGCATGCGCAGCGTTTGTTGAACACTTGTAAAGGCCTAATCTTATTGCGACTGTTTCAAAATTGCTACATTTTTCTGAATTATCTACCACCTTTGTGGTAAACTCTTTATATGTTTTTTTTCTAATTTTTATCTGCTCTTTTTGACAAGGGCGGAAGTGGTGTAGTGACAAGTGGCGCGCTTACCACGCGAGCGGTCCGGGGATCAAATCCTGGGTCGTGAGTCGCCCGGGCCAACCAAGCCTTCCATCCCTCCGGGGTCGGTAATTGGTACCAGACTTGTCTGGGAGGATAAAAAACACTGACTTGTACATCGGCTGGCCCCCGCAAGTCATTGTATAGGCCACATCGCATTCAAACGCCACTACGAATGTACAAATGGAAGTAGAATGCGTGCCGCATCCCAAAAAGGGATTGATCAACGGCAAATGCTTTATCCTTTATCCTTTATCCTTTTGAGCGAAAGCTCGCTATCCAGTGTTGTCATAAGAACGCTGGATTTGACGACCGCCGTTATGCGCGCACTGTCAACATTTTATTACGTATTCTCTCATCAATAGGCACTGATACTTCAGCGCTCACCGTGTCCAAACGGCTTAAGTCTTGTTAAAGTATAATGGGAAGGTGCTCCAGGAGTTAACTTGTAAGCCACTTGTCCGGGAGGCAGCAGATGAGGGTTCGAACCCTTTCTGTATTGAAGAGTTTTGCCTACAACCCACAGCTTTGTGATAGCTGTATATTGTTAGACTCGATTTCAAAATACTCACCTCAAAATGGTGTCGAAACCAAATGTTAAAAAGGTTAAAGGATAAAGCATTCGCCGTTGATCAATCCATTTGTGGGAAGCGGCACGCATTCTAACTTCACATTTTGTAACATTAGCTAAGTCAGTATTTTATCCTCCCAGACAAGTCTGGTACCAATTAACCGACCCGGAGGGATGGAAGGCTTGGTTGGCCCGGGCGACTCACGACCCAGGATTTGATCCCCGGACCGCTCGCGTGGTAAGCGTGCCACTTGCCACTACACCACTTCCGCCCAACGAAATGCTATGCACAATTTGCCCCACTCTATAAACCAATAGTGCGTGAGCTGCAGATCTGAGATCTCACGGCCCATTGGGTGCAAACCGGAACAACTTTTCTGGAATAACACCTGTGTTCGTCTCGACCGCTTTCAATGACCGTGAATTTATTTATTACTATTTCTCATTTATTACGATTATTTATTTATATTCATTCATTAATATTTATTATTTATTATACATTCTTAAATTCGACAATAATTTATTGCTTTCATTCAGTTTCATTGTAGCTGCTGCAAAAAACTGCATCGCATTTTGTCTCTTCATCAAAGGTGCACTGTTCCAGGCAGTCTTTTTCCTTGCATTGATCTGTACAATACGGCGCGGCTTCTGAAAGCTAATTTTTCTCACTTAATTTTTTTTTTTACAAAGTCGGCCATAGCAATTAGCTGCCTGAAAAATCTGGGCTTGCACCGTGGAAGGGCAGACACTGCCATCACCCTAATGGAGAAAAGATGAAGATGAAAAATGAAAAACAAATGAAGAAAAGCAAAAAGAGGTACAGGTACGGAATGAAGCGCCTGCGGAGAAGCACACAAAGCGCCAAAATGGTGCAAGTAACAGCCTTGATTTTTTGGAACGTTCAACGAGTTTACGATAGCGATAGGCCGAGAGACAGCGGAGCTAGGCGAGAAAACGGACTCCAAGCGAAAGAGCATTGAGCACCAGGGAGACGAGGAAGGCTTTATGTGCAGGAATGAAGACGTTAAAGGCACGAGTGATCGAACTGGTACGTTGTTTTGTTAGAAAATTAGACAAGATGTGCGATGAGGATGTTAGGGGGAGAGAAAAAGCAATGAGCGCCGCAAAAAACATGAGATATCCCTTGTGAGCTCGGCGGTAGTATGACTGAGAGATCCAGCGCTGCGTGGAGGGCGAAAACGCGGGAGAGAGTACGTCATACGCGAGAGGGCGCAGACGCCATATATACCGCGATTGATAAGGATGGCAGCAAGAGCTTAGGCCGATGCCAGACTTTGCGAGTCGAGCGATTCCACGGTCGCCTTGTGGTAACAGCCAATCGAGCGATCCGCTGGCCCTTGCTGCAATCCCTATCAATCGCAGTATGCATGCCGTCTGCGCCCTCTCGCGCACGACGTG
>MU904188.1:0-11092 GCA_036418205.1 Ostertagia ostertagi | reverse complement strand
AAAAAATAGAAATTCAAAATTCGGCCAGATTGTTGCAAGACTTATGGTCCGATCAATATAAGGGCACCCTGGTCACCGAAAATTCAACATTTTTTCCTTCCTGTCTACAGAACTCTCAAACTTTCTACAGAAGAACAGCATCCAAATGGTACCGCAACATCTTGGCGGTACACCTGAAGTCTTCCACAATATATATGTAGTTTCCACAAGCGTAGGTCTGCCACACAGTAGTCCTCCCAGAAGTTTTCTATAGGGTTTAGGTGCGAACTGCATGAGGACAAAAGAAGCATTTGCTTGACTAATCCTTTTGGGATGCGGCACGCATTCTACTTCTATTTGTACAGGGTGTCCCAAATTTACTTGCGCCTATTTATTGCAATGTCTTTTGAACTGTTGGACACAGAGTGGTAAATGGATGACGGCATCTCCCTGTTCTTGCTCTTTTTGGCTTTTTTGCCCTTATTTACATAATGCTAAGCTATGATATCGGAATCTAAGGTTCAATGCTGTTTAGTGCCTTGTACCGCTTTCCTTACGAGAATTTCTGCATATTTGGATGCCAAATGCTATTGCTCGTATAACTAATCTTGGTACCAGCAATATTGTCCACTTAAGCAAGCGAAATCCGAAAGCGCAGAGGAACGCATATGTCACAGCTATTGCTATGAATAAACCCAGTATAGCCGCAGCCAGGGTCTTGTACCATTGAAGGAATATGGTCAGAATGTGGAAAATGTCTGGCCATACAAACTCTGTACTAGAGCCTGTTTCTCCGAGAAGCCATTGCTCAATGATTCCTTGGGCTGAAGCCGTGAATTTAAGTATGCCCTCTACATCGAAGGTAGTCACCATCTTCCCGCATGATATTGAGCAGGTAAACTGTGGTACGCCCTCGTGGAACTGAAGCGCAACGTTGATGAAGCTCCCGTAGTATTGCAAGGTATTGTGAATCCTATTTGATCGCATAGAACTTCAGCATCGATATTGCTCCTGGAAGAGTAGCAAGTTACCTGGGCTAGGGCACCCTTCGCGCAATTATAGCAGCCTGTTAGGTCGGTAGATTTTGCTCTGCAAATGGCCTCATCGACCAAAATATTCGGCGTAACGTGCCCAGAAAAGCTCATTATGATCTCTGAGGTTACCATGTTGGTCACCTGGGCTTCTCACCCTTGCTGCTTCGTGCTTGTGAAACAGCAGTGATGGAAAATTGATAGGTAGTTGGTTCCGACGTTAGTTATCCACGCATTAAGGGGAAAGTCCCTGCACTTACAGGTTACTCTTGTCTCCGCTGGGAGACACACGCAGTCATCAAAAACTGAGCACCTGAGGTCTTTCGCATCTGCGTGCGTTGGGCATTGTAACGCCAAGCGGTATTGCTCTTCCATATTGCTGTGCGTATTGAGTTAGAAATAAATCGGGATTCAAGAAGTTGCAGAGGAGGAATTCCCAGGGATGTTAGTGTGAAGCGAAAAGACTTCCACACAGTGGGAATGTTGGGTACTAGCCCCTTATTCCTTTCGTCTTCGTTGACATCTCTCTTGCCCTGCGATGTCCCTTCGTTTGAAGAGTTATTGTTGCCGATTTCGAGAGGAATCAAGAGGTTTATTGGACGTCGGATCACTCTACGTCGCGGTAGACGTACTTGTGCCTCTCGTATTGTTCCGTTAGCGTTCTTCACCAGTTTATCGATCACTCCCATTTTCCAAGCCTGACGCGGTACTACTGGGTCACACACTAATACTACTTCACCTTCACGCGGCGTTAGTACACAACCTCGTTTTGCCCCTACGGTCAGTGTGTGCTTTTCACGCAGACTGGTTACGTACTGAGACTGCCAGATTTCCCAGTACTTCTCCGTACGTTTACAGGATGTTTGCAGTGCAGCTATTGTTTGATGTTTAGTTAGCAAAGCCTGGTATTTCTGCGGATGGTATATAATCGGGATCATTTTGCCCTTCCGTCAAGTCCTGTAATGGTAACCGGATCTCAATGTCCTTCTGAAGGAAATCTATTCGGGTAGTAATTTCCATGTCTCCACGTCGTCGCCCACGTATGTGAGTGGGCGGGTATTGATAAGTGACTCTATCTCGATTATTGTTGTCGAAAGCTCCCTCGTATGTCGTTATTGACCCACCTAAGTAAGGTTCTTATAGAACCAGTTTTGCTCCGCCCGCTATCGCGCGCATCACACGGCAGGCTTTAGTGAAACTGAAAGACCCATGGAATATCAGCATGAGGCCCTCCATTAGCCACCTCACTATTGAATGTGTTAGACTTTCCCAGTTTCGCTGAAGTCCATCGAGAATACGCGTGATAACGTCTGGAGCTGAACTGCATATTTATCTCACAACTGTAAACATCCAGCATTCTTCTTGAATTCAGATAATTTAGCGGTGAATAGGATTGCTGTCAGTCTCAAAATGAAAATGAAATATGCCTATTTACATAAGTGAAGGAGCTAAGGCTTATCATTTATTTACATTCACCATTATTTAGAACCCCGAAAGGATTAGCGGTTTAATGAGTTTGGGCTTTCTTGATAGGAATGAAAGTTATCATTTGCTGAAGACTTGATTGAGTTCATGCAATAGACTGCTATTAAGTAGCTGGTCATACAATGATACAGTGTGCACGTACCACTACAAATAGAATTTGTAAGTAGGGACGCTCTAGTGTCAGCGCAAGCCACGTAACGGAATCGACGACTTTGCGTTCTGACGCGCCTTATCAGCCTTTATCAGTTGTAACCACTTTCAATCACCCACCAACAATGTCCCCGTCCCACCCCACATAACACCTGTGAGCATGGTTGCTCTGGTGTCAATGCGAGCCAGGTAACGGAATCGACGACTTTTGCGTTCTGACGCCCCTTATCAGCCCTTATCAGTTGTAACCACTTTCAATCACCCACCAACAATGTCCCCGTCCCACCCCACATAACACCTGTGAGTATGGTTGCTCTGGTGTCAACGCGAGCTGGGTAACGGAATCGACGACTTTTGCGTTCTGACGCCCCTTATCAGCCCTTATCAGTTGCTATCGCTTCCATTCATGTACCACCAATTGTCCCGGGACCACCCTACATAACACTTGTAAGTATAGACGCTCTAGTACCAATATGAACGACAAAACGAAATTGGCGATGCTCGCTTTCTAGCCCCTCTTATCAGCTATTATCAGTCGTTATCAGTTCCTATCACGTACCACGAGTCCCCATCCCACCCCCTATAATATGTAAGAACCATGGCGCTATCGTTGCTGTGACCCGAGCTACGAATTTCGTGACAAACACACACACACACACACACAGACCTACACACACACAGACATACTTAGCGAATTATATATAGTAGGATTGCTTTATTGATTTAATAAGCCTTTCGTAGAAGCCTCCCTGCCATGGGGCAAACGGTGTTATGTGCTTCAACTCAATCTCCCTATTGTTCAAGTTTTTCGCTACAGTAGGATTGCTATGCGCCGCTTGAATGCTGTCCCTAAGTATGGATTCGCCTAAAAGGAACGTGGGCGCATTATCGCTCACTGTTTGACTTTGGTATCCCTCGTCTGGCGAAGAATCTTCTCAACATTTGAAGGAATGCTGTCGTGGAGAGGTCCGTTACCACGTCCAAATGAACAAGACGTGTTACCATGCATGTGATTATTGAACCGTAGCACTTGCCCTCGTCCCATTCGCGAGCGAAATGGTCAAGGGCCCAAAGTAATCCAGTCCTATGTGATTGAAGGGACACTTCCGCACCACTCGCTCCTTCGGCAGTCTTCTTGGAGAGGGTATTGGTACGGAAGGTTATTGAATCTTTGACATGAAAACACTTCCGCACAATTCGCTGGACCTGTGAGCGTAACTGAGGAATCCAAAACTCCTGACATACGAGGGGCTATTGTCTGACTGACTCCTGGATACCTCTGTAGTGAAGTTCCTAGATAATTACCTCTGCCAGGAGAGTCTTTTGTAGAAGAAGTGTCGGATATTTCGCTTTCACGTCCATCTGAGCATGACCCAGTCGTCCACGGCATCTCAGAATACCCTCAGCATCAGGCCTAATGTTGAGGAACCTAAGGGATTTCATGATGTTATTGTTTATCCTCACTCTCTGATGATGTCGTATAAGAAGACGACCAGCAAATTCGAGCTCTTTTCCACTCAAGAATTGAGACTCTCGTGGTATTGTAGTATCCTCTAGTATTGCTATAGTTAGTTTATTTCCTTTTCCGCCAACTCTTCTAACGAGAGCATTCAAAAATCTGAGCGCTCGGGCCAGCACTCGTTTCGCCTGAGTGAATGTTCTTACATAACCTGGCTGGAAATATTTCCGATTCATCGAAAGATGTCGATGTTGTGGCGGTGAAAACTGTCTGGTAAAGGAGTTCCCTCCACTGAATCCTTGGCGAGTTCTTCGCCGTCGTCTTGTGGAGCGTCGAATAACCTATCAAGGGCTGGCCACTTGTTCTGATGTTTCTGAGGGAACCATGGTCCTGCCCACCAGAAGTGCTTCTTCATTTCTTCCGATGTGAGGCCTCTTGTGCCGCAGTCGGCGGGGTTGTCTTCTGTTGCTACATACCCAAACACGATACGATATCCTTTCTTGCTTAAGTGTTCTGCTATTCCACGTATTTCCAGCAATCTATTGTGTACGAATACTCCAAGCTCTCGCTGATGATCATGCTTGACCCAATTCAACACGATCTCAAAATCGGAGAAAATGTATGCTATGGTGATCTTCAGCACATTTTCCAACTGAGAAACGATTGAATTGGTTAGACGCATTGCTAAGGTTATTGCATTCAGTTCCAGTTTGGGTATTGTCGTCTGTCCATGTATTGATGGTAATTTCGATCTTGCCATGAGCAAGTGTGATGATAGCAGATGTGGTCTGCAAAGGTATGTGCAAGGCGGTCATTCCCCTTGTACTAGCGTCGGCGAATGTAACTAATATTGCTTCACTCGCCTTAGGAGCTACGAATCGCGGTAGTTCTCTTTGAAATCCGTGCGTATTGTTCCTAATTTGCTCCCATTCATTCCGTTTTTTCGGTCGATAATTGAGTATCCCAATCGTACTGTTCTTTCCACAGTTGCTGAAGGAATACCCGTGCACTGTGAAGCAGTGGAACGAACCATCCCAGTGGGTCGTAAACCGTCGCTATTGCACTAGTTATTGTCCCGCTTCGTTATCGGTGAACGCTCAGGAAGGGAGCAGGACAGGCAAAACATGTCCGTCATAGTGTCCCAATGAACACCGAGAACTTTCAGGTTCTGCATGTCCGCTTTATCTATCGTGTCTGTTGTTTCCAGTACCTCCTTATTGTTTGAAGCGAACTCACGCAGATTCATTCCGAGCTCACCAAAAATCTTCTTCGACTTCTTGTAGAATTGAACTGCTTCTTGGTATGTGTCCGAGGTCAGAATGAGATTATCGACATAGATGTTGGCTTTGATCTCATCGGACAGCGGATGGTCGACATATGTCTCGAGACTGATACCTCGTTGTCCCTGCTAAGAGGAATGGGGAAGATTTGATCCCAAACGTGACTCGGGTGAAACGGAGTACGAAGGTATTGTCTTTCTCTGGTGGCTTCTTGTTTTCAGCTTAATCTTCACTCAAGAACGAAAGCAGCAAGAACATGTAGTCGCACCAAGCAAACAAAGAGAGAGTAGAGCATTGCCGCGCAACGCAGTCACAAAATGAGTCGGTGGAGCCAAACTTCCGTGATGGCAGCACTGCCTATACTACCATCTGGAATTGCCCTTGCTGCAAAGATCCTTGGAAAGGAAGGGAACAAGGACATTACTGCCCAAAGATTTTCACCTTGATGAGTGCGTTGAATATTCTTTCAGAGAATTCAAAGTTAAACTCAACCCAACATGCTACCTGACGAAGAGCGCAGCTTTTGACAATCGAGCAGAACGAACACGCACCCGTCGTCGCCAGTATTTCGCAATGCTTTTAGCACAAAAAAAAAATCCAAATTTAGCCGGACAGTTTCTTATGAGAGTTATTATGGACAATTATTATTACACTTTCATATTACATAGTGATTGTTAGATTATGAACTATCCGATCTCCATGTCGCCTTTCACAGTTAGTCACGTTGATATCTATCAGTGCGATAAATGTATAGGAGCAACCAGACCACTGCAGGAACCACTTTATTACTGCACTCGCAGTGAGTGCAGTAGCATGGAGTAGTAGTAATAGAGTCAATTTGGAGTCAATTTGGAGTGTGCTATCGAACGATGATTCAGGAAAAGGATGTGTTTCTCAGGCCAGAAGGCAAATCATTTTCTCAATTTCTACTGGATAACTGTCAATATAAACGATTAATATAGAATGACCCAGTAAAGACCGGCCTCACGTATCTCCAGTAGTCCAGTATCACTGGGAAAGATCGCTTAAAACACGATTCCCCCCTCTCCGACCCCCTGCGATCAAATTTGTGGGGTCACAGCGAGCGATAATAGTGGTGCGAGTGGCGAGCTGACTGAAAATGAAAAAGAGGCAAAAAACCGCTGATGAAGCCATTGAAAGTTCCTCTTTTTCTCCTTGAAATGAGGAAAGAGTGGGGCAGGACGAGCTACAAGAAAGCTATATTGCTTGCTTCACGGCTCCACAACCGCGCGCATCTGAGCCGCTACGCCCCTCGTAAATCCCTAGCGCTACTGTCGCGCACTTCGTGGCGCGATAACAGCCTATTTTTGATACTCGTGAGTCACTCATCCCATCCGCAGAACCAATTCTTCGATACGACTGGGGTTGTTGCTTTGAAGGCACGTTTCACGCTCGAATTGGGCCATTGCTTTGTTTGATAATCAAACAAGAACTGTGAACAGGACGTTAGCAGGAGAAAAGCCAAAGGCCACAGAAAACACTAATTTTAATGATGACAACATTGGTACGATAGAGTAACACACTTCTTCGAGAAGGGGAAACGCGAAAGAGCACGTTGTACGTGAAAGTGCGCAGACGCCTTGGATAGGACTTGCAGCGTTTGGAGCGGACAAATGAAGGCGGCTAGTTCCTTTGCCACTCACCTTCACGAACTTCCACCCTTGTGCGTAGGAGTCTGCTACATCGATCAAGGAAAAAATTGTCTAGGTATCTAACCACGACCAAGACTTTCGTCAAGCAGAAAATGAACGATATTTAGTCCTTTCCCGAAGTCCTTTTGCGCGGATCATTGTGCCATCAGTTCACAAAACGAAAGTTCAATGTTGAAACATCCGTAAATGCCATAACTTTTCCTCGCTATTCTTCAACCACAGATGCTCTTTCATCAAATCGTGTCCTGTGTCAGATGATGGAAATAATCCTTTTTTGAATATGAAGATAAAATTGGTTGAGAACCCAGAAAGGGTTGATTTATTGATCAGCTGAATAATGTGAATAGCATAATATCATAGTTCAGGCTATGTGAATCCAGTGGGATCGCCAAGGGCTCGAAAAAGGTGCTCCAGTTCGTATAAAAGCGTGAGCGGATTTCGATAGCCGTCCAAAGTCGAGAACTGCTATGTCGGCGGCTGTTGTAGTTGCTGTTCTCCTGGTAAGTCTAAATTTGATCAGAGGTAAATTAAAAGGCGTCTTACAGAACTATCGAGCCGACAATAGTAAAAGCAGATGACTGGAGGGCGGAGCGGTTTTGATGACGTCAATGGACGCCATGGCGAATCAGATCCCTCGGCGTGCCGAGGGTGTAGATGTTTTACGCCAACTACTTCACGTTCGTCCACCGATGACGTCCAATGAAACCTCTCCCCCCTCCCAGCCAACTAATACAATGCCTTCAAGCAAGCACTTCATTTGCTGAAGGTTTATTTTTAGGCCCTGTTCTCCTATGCCGAAGCAGGTTCGTGACTAACAGATCCCGAAATTCTTGGAGCGGCCGCTACAGAAGGCGGCAGCACATCGTTGAACTGACCGTTCATTTGCGATCCTCATAATGCTACTAGCAGTCCGAAAAGCAGCTGCATCATCTCTTGGCGAAATATATAACATGTTTCAGGCTTTTGTTGCTCGAATAGTCTAAGCCAAAGTGACAGCGCGAGGCAGATTTTCCTCGATTTTCACAATGATGTTCGTCGAAATATAGCACTTGGAAAGGGTTTGTTGAACTGGACAGTAAAAGCAGACGCGGTCATTCTTGGTCCAGCTCAGAACATGTACAAAGTGGTGCGTCATTATTCATTGCTTTTCAAAAGGAGGATTACCCTTATAATATACCTCACACCTTCGTCTTTTGAACAAAACCGAAAACCGTGAAATCAAGTTCAATATTTGTTGAACAACTGCTATGAACATAACCCAATTGAACATTCACATATCCATCATTTAAAGGCGGGAACGAGAAAACCATTGTATCGAGGAGCTTGAAAGTAGACGTGAGACGAAGGGTGTGCAGTAGCCAAGAAAATCCGCGAGAAAATGGCTCGAAAGCTCCGAAGTAAATCGGGGCACTTGCGCATCCTTTTGATTTTCGAGCTTGACAAGCCAGCGACGCCAGACCCGAGCTCGCCTTGTACGCGTATTTTAATTTCCCATAACCGTCTATCAATGCCAGTCAAACCAGCGATCCTTTCAGTAGTCAATGCTCTGCCAAGGACCACGCCTTAAATACTGCCGCTCCAGCCACGAATTCGCCTTCTTCAGAATGAAACATGTACGGCGATGGCAGTATCGCCCCTCGCACCACACACTCAAGCCCAGTCTTCCACATGGAGGCCATACGCAAATTGGCCGCTCGCCAGGTTAGGGCTTAGCTACGTCGCGCCCTGCCGCCTTCCCTTCGCCACGAGACATGCCTTTCTTTACTCGCTTGCTTGGGGGGCATCGTTTTGTAGCACACATATACCTCCCCTTTCTGAACGCCCAATCTATACCCAGAAGCCAAAGCAGCAGCTGAAGTCTTTCAAATTTTCCATTTCTCTTTGACTGTCGATGATGTTCCTTTTGATTTTCTTTAGCATGCCTTATATAGTGACCCAAAGCAAAACTCGGGTAAGCACAATGCTGGCACTATCGACGGGTAGTTGCACCCGTTTTCTAGTGTGTTAAACATGGATGATTCTTTTTCAGACTGGCACTGCGAGTTGAACAAAAAGCAGCTAAGCAGCTTGCATGCACGGTACCTCTACCAGTAGATCCCAGCCTGGCTTCAAATATTGCTCAATGGTTCTCAGATTTGAGTCAAATTTGACCTTCATATTCTTAGTATAATGAAATCAATTAGGCTGTACTTAAAAAACAGTGAAGAAGAGAAAGTACTGAGTCAAGTACCGTGGTCTTGGATAAGCTCATCGCTGCAATTTATGAAGGGCACGAAACTTGACCAATTTGCTAACCAGTGGGCTGAACCTCTAGCAAACGTAAGTTTTCTAATCTGTCTCAAAACTCGGGGATATAGAGCAACTTTCATCCATTTCCAGATTGCAAACTATAGAAACCGAAAAGTTGGATGTGCCTACAAGATCTGCCCCGCCATGCAAAACAACACCCTCGCCGTTGCCTCCCCGTCCCTTTGTATGGAGCCCGTAGCTATTAATTCTGATAAAATGTGGCGTTGTTAGTGTGCAGTCTAAGCTGTCACGCAACTCGAAAACTGGCATCCTCACAGCATACCGCTGTTTAAAATTTTCCCTTTCATTTTTTAAATTTCGATCAGTGTTTTTGTTAGTGTTCACAGCCAATACAAATGCTGCTTCAGCTTTGGTAGCTATTGGCAAAGAAACTGTTTTAGAAATTTCATCACTTCAAATAGATCAAACGCAATATGAAAAGAAGTCGCACCCTAACTGTAGGGTGCACTTCTTTCAGTGCGTCCCCCCATTTCTGCCTGATCTTCCCCTCGACCGTCCGTATTGTTTTGTTCCGTAAAGTTTGTTTCTCTAAGGGAGCTTAATCTTCTTGCGGAAGCTCCGTTCGTTGTCCCTATTGATCGCGACTGACATAGTCGTGGTGGGAAAGAACGCAAGAATTCTCCGGGAGGGATTTCTCAGAACAACAATTACAGATCTAATTCGCGGGGTAAAACCGATCAATTGTGGTATTGTAGAGGCCGGTTTGACTTCATATAAGCAACGAAAACCGCAAACGAAGCTTCAAACAAGGGAATACTTCTGTTTCCTCTTAAAATGAAGGATGGGGCGGCTGGAAGAGCTGCCCAAACTGGCTTGCTCCGCCGGCATTTATTGCTGGCTCGTGCAGACAAGAAATGCGGCTAAAATGGCATATGCACCAATACAATTAGAGACGTAGACGTGCATCAGCACAAACAAAGAAATGCGATAATTGAATGAGTTAAGCAAGTCGAACCCATCATAAAGAGGCAGCATTATTTTGAAACGCGGAAGCAGTGTACGCAGGCATGCGGCGGCAGGCCGAATGCAACCCAAAGCCAAGCACGTGGACTTCACGGCTGGCATGAGGGCGCTACCGAAGGTTTTCGGTAAAGCCCACTTCATGAATTTTCACGTTCCTTCTAGCTGCTTTTTAAGTGAATTTTCTGTTTAGTGAACTTCTCGTGTCCTTGACAAGGGCTAGCCATCATTCCCCACCGTTAGTAACGAAGGCAGCTGCTGGAACTGTTGTTTTGAAGGCAAAACCTGGGATAAAACTGGGGTATAAGAGCACTTCACAATGATGAATGAGCCACAGAATGAACTGAATGTGGGAAAGAAAACAAGAGAAATCATCGCAAGAGCTGAAAGGGCCTTGACCTTCAGTAAGGTCGCATGTGGTAGGACGGCCAGACAAGGTTATCAGAGAGGACAAAGCAGCGAAAGCACACCTCCCAAGAGAGCACATTGATCTCTACATCAGCCACGGGAATGGAGAAGGTTGCAGCGGGGGTCGACTGTTGCAGCCGCAACGCTTACCGCGCGCATTTTGTGCTATGAGCGTGGCACGCTTTCTCTAGGTACAGACACTACACTTTCCCTCGCGGTATGCCTCCTACTAGTCGGGCTATTCCCGGGGTTTGCTATTAAGGAAAACATGTAATTTGAATGGCTGTCCGATTTATTGTCCTTCTCTTGTCAGAGGCCAACACCAAAACGAACCCTTCCCATCAGTCCCAAATTCGA
>MU904075.1:0-13322 GCA_036418205.1 Ostertagia ostertagi | reverse complement strand
TTTCCCCTAGAAGCTTACAGGAAAACCAATGACGCACCTATTTCTCAGTCATGTGTTCTGAACGTTGGGCTACAAGGTTTCACGAAAGTCGCGTCGTTCTTCCGATCGCCTCACTGCTGTTCTTGTGGTCTCGACAACTGGACTGTATTACGGTAGGTGGCCCACCTTTGGATTGCGTGATGAGTTGTTTTGGTCTCGAACTTCAGTAGGGTTGCTGAGACATTTGATCGGGTAGTCATAAATTGATTCGACTCTTTCAGGCTCTGAAGAAGGCGATCCTCGCCGAAACGTAAGCCCAATAAAAGTTATTTGCCAACCTCGTGAGGAGCTTCAAAGAAAATAACAACAAGCCACATTATGCCGAGGTTCATTCAAAGCCGTACGTGGAAGTTACTGTAAATCAATATCTAGACCCCGAAATTTTCGAAATGAGGCGGTAGAGCCTAACGAAATGTTTAGATCAGGTCATAAAAAATTTTTAAAATGTATCTTTAATTTGTTTTTATTGGATAACTGCTGTTTTACGCTTGGCAGTTCGCGTGGCAAAAATTATTACAAATGCTGAGTCTGTGTGCAAAAAACCTTATAGTGTTCTCGATTTGGTTTTAACATCAATCTATAATAGAAGTTTCTTTCTTTATAAGTGAGTGTTGTAGTGTAGGTTGCCCGAAATCAATGCTGGGGGGAAGAAATTAATGTTGCGAAGGTAAGATCCTTTAAAGGCAAGAATCAGGATTAAATTGATGGGTTGATTCCACTCAAATGTGAAAGTAGGGATGGGAGGTGGACCGCCATGGAGAAAAAAGGAAAGAAAATCCTGAAATACACAGGAAATACGAGCATTTTGCTCAATGCTGTGGAGAAGTTCAAAAGACAGGCAGGGAGATGAGAGATAATGTGAGCGCAGAGGGTGGTAGAGAAGTCCGAGAAGAGAGAGCATAGCAGATCAACGCAGCGACGCAGACAAGACATCGATCGGTGGGCGGACCATGTTATGTTTGGTGGAGTCTGTTAGAAGTTCATGGCGCCTAGGGTCCTGGTGACGGGTTTCGATGTAGAAAGGTGGCGCTACCTTTGCACTTGCGTACCCAGCACTTCTAGCCATGGTAAGGGCTTCTTAGGTGGGTCTGAGCCCGAACTTTGCCTTTTTAAGGCACTGTGAAGCAGTGTGCCACGGATCTCTTTCACTGAGGGTCCTCTCTCACTGAAAGATCTCGAGCCGGTTGGTGGCGAGGCTACGTGGCGCGACCCCAGGTGGCGGATAGGGGGTAAATCGCGGACCAAAAGCCACCATGTACTTGCCCTGAGACGCAGGTGGATTCAGGGGATGGACTCCCTGTTTCTGTAGTGCTGTGTTGATTCATACCAGCTGTCTCCACTCAGGCGCATCCATGCATGCTTGCGTGTGTGGTGCGCTCTGTGTGTGTGCGGTTGGTATCCTGCATGTCGGCACAGCCAAAAGCTTGCATTCAAGTGACTGGGAAGTACATGGGAGGCGATTCGGGGCCGCCTCCAAAAATAAGCCCCTTGTTCCGCTCCAGGATAGCGTGGCTAACTACCTGGAGGTCTATCCTAGCCCGCACGACAGAGCCTGGCAAGCTACTCGTGTGCCTTCAATATGCCGAAAACAGCAATATGGATGGGCCTCATTCCCCCCTGAGGGAGCCCCCAATACGGCAGCGTTGGGTAGGACCGCTCGGGAGAGGCTGCTAGAATCTCAGGGCCCGGATAGGCTGCCTAAACGAAGAAGGACTAAGATGGCGATCTGTACTTTCAACGCACGAACGCTTGCATCCGAAGCTCACATCGAAGATCTGATGATGCAGGCCAGGAAGATCAAGTACGACGTCATCGGACTGACCGAGACGAGAAGGCACCGCCCGCTACACGCCGTTTTCGATACTGGAGAAGAACTGTTCCTTGGAACATGCGACAGCAGAGGCGTTGGCGGTGTGGGTGTCCTCGTCAACACGCACTTGGCCATAAACATCGATTCGTACGAAAGCCTTACGACCCGAATCGGACGTTTGAGATTGAGAAGATGTGGTTCAACTCCTGCTTTGACAATCTTCGTCGCCTACGCACCAACATCCAGCTACGACGAGAAGAACACGAAGCATTCTATATGGAATTGGAGAAGTTCTACAGGGAAGATCATATAATCTATAAGGTCATAGTTATACGAAGAAGATCATACCTTCTTCAAGGTCATCGTCGGCGACTTCAACGCTAAGATTGGCCCAAGAAGAACGGCTGAAGAACTTCACATCGGTACTCACGGAATGGAATGGAATGAGCAGGGTGAGAGACTGTCGGAGTTTATCATGTCGACCAACACCATCCATGGTAACTCACAGTTCCAAAAGCCCTCTCACCTTCGTTGGACTTGGGAGTCACCTGATGGACAGTTCCATAACGAGATAGACCACATCATCTTCAATCGAAGGTTTTGCCTGACCGACGTCGCTGTTGTTTCCAAAGTTCTACACGGGATCGGACCATCGTCTCCTCCGCGCAAGATTCCACTTCTCGATGCGTGTTGAGAGAGCAGCAAAGTTCAGGAAGCGAAGCCCCAGGACAGTCATCAACTGGGACCACTTCGCTTCCTTGTCAGCTTATGGGAGGATTCCGTTATCGAGAACATCGACGAGGAATATCATCGGCTCGTTGAACACCTTCACGAGAGTGGCAGGAAGGCAGAGAGTTTACAAGTCACCAAAGGACGTCTGTCTACGGAAACTCTCGAGCTGATACGCCAACGTGGAGCCGCACGAGCTGCAGGCAATCACCAACTCACGTCCGAGCTTGCGAAGCTATGCAGAGAGGCGATAAAGGAAGATCTCAAGGAGCGAAGAGCAGCAGTATTAGCTGAAGCAGCAGAGGCTGGGAGGAGCATCCGCAATGCCCGCCGAAGCTTTGCCAGCTACAAGACCAAGATGACCTGCCTCCGACGTCCGGATGGAACAGTTACTGCATCCCGAAGGGCAATGGAGAAAGTCATCCACGACTTCTACTCGGATCTCTTCGATAGCCATGTCCATCTGCCCACTTATCAACTGCAACAGGATGGATACGTCGTCCCCTCAGTTCTCTCTTCCGAAGTCCGACACGCCATCAAGTCGGTGAAGAATCGTACAGCACCCGGTCTCGACAGGGTCAAACCGGAACATCTGAAGAATGCACCGCCAGTTATCATCAAAACTCTGGCTCGACTCTTCACGCGCTACCTGTCGGAATGCAAGGTACCCACTCCGTGGAAAACCAGCAGGACCGTGTTGCTGTACAAGAAGGGAGACCTGGACGACATTGGCAACTATCGCCCAATCTGCCTGCTGTCTGTAATCTACAAGCTATTCACTCGAGTCATCCTTAACAGGATCGGCAGAATACTAGATGAAGGACAGCCATGCGAGCAAGCAGGGTTTCGAAGAGGGTTCAGCACGATCGACCATATCCACACGGTTACAAGACTCATTGAAGTTTCACGAGAGTACAAGATGCCGCTTTGTCTCACGTTCATCGACTTGAAGAAGGCCTTCGACTCTGTGGAGACAGAAGCGGTCATCGAAGCCTTGGGCAACCAGGGCGTCCCTACTCAGTACATCAAGATTCTTCGTGAGCTCTACAGCAACTTTACGACCAGAATCTCACCATTCTACAAGGAGGTCATCATCGACGTCAAGAGAGGGGTTCGACAGGGCGACACCATCTCGCCCAAACTCTTCAGCGCCGCTCTCGAGAACGTCATGCGTCAACTGGAATGGGAAGACATGGGAGTGAAGGTCGACGGCCGGCAACTACACCACCTTCGTTTTGCTGACGACATCGTTCTTATAACGCCGAACATCGAGCAAGCGGAGCGAATGCTGGCTGATTTCGACTGCGCCTGTGGTAAGGTTCGGTCTACAGCTGAACCTAACGAAGACGATGTTTATGAGAAACGGATTGGTTCCTGATGCCCCATTCACGCTCAACGGAACGAACATCACCGAATGCTCCAGCTACGTGTACCTAGGTCGGGAAATCAATATGATGAACGATCTAGCTCCAGAGCTGAGCAGGAGGAAACGAGCGGCTTGGGGAGCGTACAAGAACATCGAGGGAGTAGTGAAGAAGACGAAGAACATCCGGCTCCGTGCCCACCTCTTCGATTCCGCTGTCCTTCCTGCCCTAACCTACGCCTCAGAGACTTGGACTCTGCGCAGGCAGGACGAGCATGCGGTCAGCGTTATCCAACGCGCTGTCGAGAGGACGATGCTAGGAGTAACCCTATACACGCAAGTGCAGAGGGGAATCCGGAGTGCCGAACTACGCCAACGATCGAAGATCAGGGACGCTGCCGTTTTCGCCAAGGAATCGAAGATAAGGTGGGCCGGACACGTCATGCGATTTTGCGATGACCGTTGGACCAGAGCGGTTACCGACTGGATCCCTCGGGACGTCAAACGAACACCTGGACGACCGCCGGCCCGATGGTCAGACTTCTTCACGAAAGCTCTGAACGAAAGGAATGAAGGACATCGTGTCCCTCGAGCGAGGAGGGTCCACTGGACAACTCTTGCACGCGACAGGGACGAATGGAGACGTTGCTGGCGCCCGCTCGAGCAATTCGATGATCAACGGGACGACAGGTGATACAGGTGTGAGGTGAAGCAGTGTGGATGGAAATTTGTTTCTTCTGTATGCTATACGAAGTTCGTTGTATTGCGACATTTGGCTAGGCGTCAACATGGAAAACGGTTCTTTTCCTTCTCCTGATTACAGGCCTTGCTCTTTCACGGTGCATCATTTTCTTTGCGATGCGGTGTTATGGACCATGGCTGAGTAAAAAGAGTTGAGATAAGATCCCTGAAGGGTGACTTTGCAGGTGCTCAGTCATCTCATGCGGTACTCACTTGTCCAGCTTGCTTTCCTATCTTTCAGAAGTACTTTACGGTCTAGAGATTTTGCTATGCTTGCTCTAGTTTATGCTAGGTTTCGTGCACTTGTTTGAGAATCTTCTTCGCCGGGTACTCTTAGAGCAGGCTGCAGTCAGGAGGAGAATGTCGTTCATAACCCCCTCACTTCCTAAATCTAGATTTGCCTATATTGAAAGCTTCAGAGCCATTGTCGCAGTGGTGCAATTACTGTAACACCACTTTTGCTCCGCCCGCTACGGCGCGCATCACACGACAGTATTTAGCGAAACTGGAGAACCCATAGAATATCAGCATGAGGTGCTCCATTAATCACCTCACTATTGAATGTGTTAGACCTTTCCCTTCGCTGAAGTCCATCGAGAATACGCGTGATAACGTCTGGAGCTGAACTGGCATAATTATCTCACAACTGTAAACATCCAGCATTCTTCTTGAATTCAGATAATTTAGCGGTGAATAGGATTGCTGTCAGTCTCAAAATGAAAATGAAATATGCCTATTTACATAAGTGAGGAGCTAAGGCTTATCATTTATTTACATTCACCATTATTTAGAACCCCGAAAGGATTAGCGGTTCAATGAGTTTGGGCTTTCTTGATATTGCATTAGAAATGAAACTTATCATTTGCTGAAGACTTGATTGAGTTTATGCAATCGACTGCTATTAAGTAAGCTGGTCATACAATGATACAATGTGCACGTACCACTACAAATAGAATTTGTAAGTAGGGACGCTCTAGTGTCAGCGCAAGCTGGGTAACGGAATCGACGACTTTTGCGTTCTGACGCCCCTTATCAGCCCTTATCAGTTGTAACCACTTTCATCACCACCAACAATGTCCCCGTCCCACCCCACATAACACTTGTAAGTAGGGACGCTCTAGTGTCAGCGCAAGCTGGGTAACGGAATCGACGACTTTTGCGTTCTGACGCCCCTTATCAGCCCTTATCAGTTGTAACCACTTTCAATCACCACCAACAATGTCCCCGTCCCACCCCACATAACACTTGTAAGTATGGACGCTCTAGTGTCAACGCAAGCTGGGTAACGGAATCGACGACTTTTGCGTTCTGACGCCCCTTATCAGCCCTTATCAGTTGTAATCACTTTCAATCACCCATCAACAATGTCCCCGTCCCACCCCTTATAACACTTGTAAGTAGGGACGCTCTAGTGTCAGCGCAAGCTGGGTAACGGAATCGACGACTTTTGCGTTCTGACGCCCCTTATCAGCCCTTATCAGTTCCAATCCCTTTCAATCACCCATCAACAATGTCCCCGTCCCACCCCTTATAACACTCCCGTAATAAGCCCTTATATTTCAATCCTTTCATCACCCATACAATCAAACGTCCCCACTCCCAACCCCATAAACACTCCCCTTATCAGCCCTTATCAGTTGCTATCGCTTCCATTCATGTACCACCATGTCCCGGGACCACCCCACATAACACTTGTAAGTATAGACGCTCTAGTACCAATATGAACGACAAAACGAAATTGGCGATGCTCGCTTTCTAGCCCCTCTTATCAGCTATTATCAGTCGTTATCAGTTCCTATCACGTACCACTTGTGTCCCCATCCCACCCTATAAAAGGATAAAAAGGATAAAGCATTTGCCGTTGATCAATCCCGTTTTGGGATGCGGCACGCATTCTACTTCCATTTGTACATTCGCAGTGGCGTTTGAATGCGATGTGGCCTATACAATGACTTGCGGGGGCCAGCCGATGTTCAAGTCAGTGTTTTTATCCTCCCAGACAAGTCTGGTACCAATAACCGACCCCGGAGGGATGGAAGGCTTGGTTGGCCCGGGCGACTCACGACCCAGGATTTGATCCCCGGACCGCTCGCGTGGTAAGCGCGCCTTACTACTAAACACAACCTAATAGTTATGTAACGATAGGGCGCAGCGTAGCAGTTGCCATGGCCAGGACGTGTAGGTCCGGGATCGATCATGGCGAGCTTGCTCCTCTGCTCTTATTAGGAACAAAGATCACCGCTTTCTGCATCCCTACTTCATCATCAATTACGTATAGTTGTTTGGACAAAACTTTGCGAGCAGTTGATTACTTGGGCATTATAACTCACCCATAATGGCACATCTTCGACGTCAACTCGAATCTTGATTCGGTTACGGTTTTCGTAGCTGGAAGTGCGTTGGCTCCCTGTACATCGATAACCCGATCAATCTCCGCTAAGAAGTTCGGGCGGACACCAATGGGCACTTATGGGCAATTACTACTTATTGTGTTCAAACTGGAACCTTCTTCTATCTATGCCTCATGAGTAGCAAAAAAGCAATTACGTTAGGAGTCGTTACGAGAACCTTTTTCCTCTGAGTCTGCGTAATTACCGCTTCGCTTTTTTTCCACGCTTTTCTTCTCTCTTTTAAGCTTCTTTCATGAATTGTTCAATATTTTGAAAAAAAAAGGTCAAAGTTCCGCCCCAAAAACGTACTCCGGTCTGCACCTCATCACAAATGGGCGGACTGACTATTTGACTGTGGGGGCGGAAAACTTCGAAGACACGACTGCTCACAGAGACGAAAGTATGACGCACAGGCTCAGAGAAGAAGCAAACTAGCTTTACGCGCATTTTCTGGTTGCCTCCATTCTAGGGTGTGCTGGTTTTTGCCTGGAAAGGTGACATCCCATGCAACTCGGTCGAACCCGAGCACGATTCTCTATAGGCGCATTCCACTCACGAGGAATGGTCAGTCCGGCCGTTTAAAATGAGATGTAGTCCATTGGACGCGTCTTGCGACGCTGAGTTTCAGAGAATCGTTCGGCAGATAACGAAAACGGATTTGAGCTCAGCGTCGCAAGACGCGTCCATCGGACTACATCTCATTACAAATGGCCGGACTGACCAAGTTGAGCATTCCTTCTTCAGTAGGAAAAAGTCGTGCAAAAATTACGATAAACATTGTCTTGATATATGACTCCGGCAAATTGGTACTGTAGATTCCATTGCTTGGGTGTGTGGTTTCCAAAATGCCGATCGCCTTCGTAATAAAGTCAATGGTCTGCACTGTCTTTAACAATGGATTTCGTACTTTGTTATTTTGAGGAAGGGGAGGTACTTCGTTAAGTTGCCATGTACGGCTCTGTAAGAACTTGCATGATATATACACTCTGTTTCATGCAGCCAGAAATCCACGTGGCACACGTGGCTAAATTCTCGATGAAAAGGTGACATCACGTGTGCTCAAAGATGTTCTTGAATCGATGCCACGTTAATGCCACGTCAATTTCTGCAATTGCACAATTTCTGGTCATTTGAAGGCGAGGGTAATAGCATCGACTAAGGTTTCGGCGGGTTCGCCCTCGTCAGAGCCTGCAAAAAGTCTAACCAATTTACGTTCAAACGTCGCCGCTGCCCTACTGAAGATCTAATAAAACCACAGGGAGCCACGAGGTAGAAAACTCACCGCAACCTAGCCCGAATCTCGAAATCAGCCACGAGCCAGCAGCAGCACCGGTTCTATTTTTGAACCGGTGATGCTGCTTTTCTTTGTTATCCTCTTGATCCTCTTCCATTCCTCTCTTCACACGTTCCATCACTCCATCACACCTCCCTCCACTGACCCTACGGTCATTCACCATGGGAGGACGACCCTTGTCTGTTAGTTCTTGCTACGAAACAGAGCGCCCAAAACCAACTCGTCTATTAATTCATCCTCGCTGCTCAATCCCATTGGGTTGAGCGGCTATGGTGACGTGTTCACTTCCCTTGCTACTGGAGCGACGGCCCCGCGACGTATTGGCTCCGGCGGCTTTGGCGACTTGGGCGACTACAGCTTCGGCGCCTTGGGCAACTACGGCTTGGGCGACTTGGGCGAATATGGCTTCGGAGACTTCTGCTTCGGCTTCTTCTTTGACGACTTCGGCTGTGGTGACTTCGGACTGCCTCCTTTAACTTTCAAATGACCGCTCAATTTGACTTTGCTAATCCATTGAGATTTCTCGAGTATGCTCGAATTTCATCCTGATCGCCAGCCATGGTGCCAGGCGAACACAGAGAGTGAAATGTTCTTTTGAAAAAAAGACACAGTTATATACCCCCTCATTGTATCGTTCATATGCTCTTGATTCCCATCCATTCCCCTCTTTCACACGTTCTCTCACTCCTAACAACTATCAGTCAGCCTCACGAAATATACTTATAAATAAATATACGAAATAAATAAAAATACTTCGGATGTGATATCAAACCCATTTCATTGAACAAAAGCGTTGCAGAAGATTGTTTAAGCAAGTTTTTATTATATGTCAATGAGGCAGATTTGCACGGAATAATTGTTTATTAATGCACGAGAGGTTTCAGACACTAGAGTTCTAACGCCTTGCAACAATTGAACAGATATCCTATCGGTTGTAAATTCCGTTGGCTTAATAACGAGCTTGTCTTATTGCCTTCTCATGTTTCTAGCTCCTACCACAGATGAAGTGATAAGACAACGGATGTTTGGATTGATACAACTTTGAATCAACGACCTGTTGAGCTTTATCTTAGTAAACATAAATTAACAAACACAACATCAAACACATAATAATAATCCAAAGAACACAAGGCGAGTATGGGATACTAGTATGGGACGGGTTTTATGCTCTACATATGCTCTGGACTATAGTCACCGTCGTAACAACATATTACTGTTCTTTTTTCAGATGCGATGGTTTTTCCTGCCAGGCGTTTTTATACTTCTTTGCATTGAAATTTCTGACTCTGGCTCGTTAGGACCTGATGACGTTCTCGTAACGTTGAATCTTCTTTTGGATGCCAGAACAACATGCGTATACCAGTATATGAGGAATAATCTGTTAATGCATCTTCTCATCGACGTAGGTTCCTTTTTGAGGTACTGGTGCGAAAAGGCATCAATAACATTGAGGCAAACTCTTCCATTACTTTGCAAAACACCCTCAAGGTAAGTTCGCGAACACTTGAGTTGTTCGTTTTCATGGCTTAAGGAGTAAGCAGCCATCGTCGTGGACTCGAAGCGGGTGAGCGGAAAGTCGTCTTGTACTCTGGGAAGGGTAGCCTTGTTCAACGGAATTGCTGAATGGCTTTCGAAAGAAACGGGAAGAAGATATATTTGCAGTGCTGAAAATGTAGTACGCGGGGAGCCACTTTACTGCGCTCTGCGTCCCACCTCAGAAATTAAGACTAATTCTAGTGCTGAAGATAAGGGCACTGATATTAGGCTTATAGAATATTTCTTTTGGTGAGATCCTGCAAAGTGTGGAAAATGCTGATAATGCGACGCCTGAGATGCTTCCATATTTCCATTCCAAATAAACAAGCGGTTCTGATCCAAGAGATAGGCATTTTCGCCCAAGCCTATTGGGAGCTCCAGGATGGGTGAAATGTTGACCACATGCACAAATTTGGATAGCATGTGAATAGGATGTGTAGGACGTAGCACATTTCCTCTCCGAGTTGTGTCAGGAAGCGATCCTAATCCATTGGGATGGACATTCTAGTTCAAGCCTAGCGGGAGCTCTAGAAGGGTGAAGCGCTGACCACTGAAATTCAGGTAGTTCAGAAGATAGAACATTTTTTCGCCGACTATAAAGGGCTTAGTGGAAAATGTTTATTTCCCAAAATCGTTGATTAACTAAAACGACCTCGTTTCTAGCCAGCTACCAATGTTCGCGTGGAGGTACAGCTGACGTATCCATCTGGAAAGCACAGAGAAATAATAAAAGGAACAGGCAGTACTGCGTACATGAAGCATAATGTCAAAGAGAAAGGTAAGTTTCTCAGCCGAATCAGATTAGGCATGCCCGTGACTAGAGCGCTATCAGAATACCTCTTCCTATTTGAAGTTTCTCTAGTTATGATGAATAAGTCGAGCCACTCTTATATAAAAAGTCAAATAAGGGCGACTTCAAAAACGGTTCCGTTTTTACAATTGTATACATGTGATAGAGACCTTTCATGGTGGCATCGTTTCCTGAAGAAATCGTGCATGGAAAGCAGCAGGCTTCCATCAATCCAATTCTTAAGGACCAGCGTTCCATAAAGATTACCAGAAAAAAATCAGTTCACAAGAATGCTGGGTTGTGAACAAAACTTTCGTTCCAGGCGGGACTAGAATCCGCACCACTCGCTTTCCGGGCGAGTGAAACATGACATTTTTCAAGTCCTTACACGTGGCCGTAGTTATAACATTCTTTATTCCATGGGCCCATTGATTGAAACAAGAAAGGGCGCCATTCCCCAGTTTTCCACTCCACTTATAGAGCTGTATTAAAACGTATCGTATTACGAATTCAGAAATGCAGCTGCATAGCTCAGTTCAACTCAATGATAATTTGAGACTAACTTTAATTGCAATAACTGAGTGTGCTTCAGGTGATTATGAAATTTGCATCATGACTCCCTCTCCAGTGAAAGTCCTCTACCATATGTACGCCTATGATACAGAAGCTTTGAAGAACAAGGGGGGGAGAGGTGCGTCGGGGAGGGACTCCGAAGCGCAAATAATACGCGGCTGATCATGCCTGAACGTAGTGTCGCCTAGCCTACTTGTTGTCAGCTTCCTCCCTTTTCCAATTACGGCTGATCTTTTTCAGACATCTATCTCAAAACTCTCTCAAAATATGTTATTTATGGAAATGGCTATAAAAACTTACAATCAAGTGAGTTTTGAACGACAACTATAGACATTCATGCGCTCAGGTTTTTGATTTTTTCATCTATTCTAATCTCGGAGGAATCGAACAAAATCTAGTAGTCTTCGTACGAAACCGCTTACGGGCGGGGGGTCGAGTGCTCAACATCCCTTCGGGATCGTACTGGCCGGAATCATAACTCAGATACCACATCCAACTGCTATATAATCACACTGAGCATGCTTGACCAGCCCTCATGATGCTGCTGTGGCACCTGGAAGGCGGGATAGGGAGAGTGAGGAAACGATCTCCAACCAGCCTGACAAGGAAAAGGTCCCAGATGAAAGTGATCCCAAATCTAACTTACAAATCTGGTAAGCGATTCTCTAAACGAAGATGTGAAGTAAAATAGCGCTGCGGTAGTAAGCAAGTCAGAAAACACGACAAGGGGTCGATCCTACTACATCTTGACTGTGAGTGTCGACCACTATCATTGCGCTGTTTCCCTTCACAGCTCTACTCAGTGAATCGCTTAGCAGATATGTATGGTAGATTTGAGATCAGCATTTGAAGGCCGGGCATCCAATCTCACTCGCGGAATGCCATCTGCAGCAAACCCGAAAGTCTTCGGGGACACTAGTCTACGGTATTTGGGGCTTGCTGCATAAGAACGTCGGGGATATAGCCCGGCCGGGGATACATCTTTGACGACCGAAATCTTTTCCTTGTAAGTTGCAAGTTACCGCTGTCATTTAAAGGAGGATTCCACGATAAAGTTGGATGTCGAAGAAGAGTAAAATACATAGTCAGCAGACAGGGCCCCTTTTCTTTACCCTACACTACTGACCACCTTTACCTTGTGTTATAAGGACTGCCTTTTATCATTTTTTATCGTAAGTTCCGCCTTAAAGGCGGATTTAGGCTGGTAATTTAGCTCTATTGGAAATAGGGGCAGAGGTGGTCAGTGGAAGCAGGGATGAAGAAGAAACCATGTGAAACGGCCAAACCCGAGAAATGGGACCCTTCCTTGCCCGTTGATTTGCGCATTGATGCGACTCTCATCGCTGTGCCCTCTTCAACACTACGCTCTCTCTGCTATCTAATCACTCGCCACGTATAGACCTGCGGCGAGTGATTAGATAGTCGGTGGGCGTTCCGCCAACCGCGCCAAAGGGAAGGCCATGCTAGATCGCCGAGGCATATCCTTCCATGCAAATTGCGTTTTGGCCCGCCTGTCTCTCCACTAGGTAGGCTTCTCCTTATTCGATCTTCGTGCTTACCGTGAAATACTCCTTCAAATTCTAACGTGGCTTAAAGCCACGAGTCAGGATTAGGTGACCATAGAAGGCCTTTCCATCACTAATATTTCCAGGAATGCGCTCAGAGGGGTGATGCCACACTCCTGACTCGAGATTGCGCGCCGTCAAGGCCTCTGGCCTACTACTTACAGCGATGGGTTCGTTCATCAGCTGGTCCCGCCCACCGCGGGATGTGGTGCGTGGCTGGCATAACGTGTGAGATCAGCTAGGTTGATTGCCGTATCAACCGATGGAACGGCTGGCATATCCGGAAAACTCGTTTGGACGTCCCAAGCAAGCCTCCTTCACTGCTAGTGGGAGGGGTTTCGTTTTCGGCCTTGTCGACGGTTTCTTTTCGTTTTTTCTCCACTGTCGTTCCACTTCGCATCTCTATACTCAGCAATCGCCATAATACCCCTTATTGAGCCCGACTTTTGCCTTTAAGAATGCGTTCGAACCCTCTGTTATATGAATGCACCT
>MU904064.1:0-12261 GCA_036418205.1 Ostertagia ostertagi | reverse complement strand
TTAAAAGCAGGCATGTAGGCGTTACGAACGTACTTCTGCGTACCAGCAAACTAGCAGGGGCTGTTTATTTTACCAGAATTCAATAATGGAGTATATGGAGGCCAGAGTTTCCATTTCAGATGGAATTTTTGGTAGTATTTTTTGAGAAACAATTTCATTATTCCCTTTTCTGAATAGGGCACCATAAAAAATACTTTGTAAGAAACCACTAACCAAAGCTACGGCAGATTGTGAGTTGGATTCTGTAGCGACTCTAGGAAGTAGAGCGGGCCATAGGATAGCGTGGGATCAGGAAGAAAGGAGTGAAGAGAGGAAGATAAGTCATCCCTGACCTTTTCACAATACTCTTCTGTGACCTCCCCGGCCACACATTTTCTGAAAACACATTTATTTTTTCCTAGCAACCATGTTTTTATGATAGTTTGTAACTTCTTGTATGATTTTTTGATATTTTTTACAGTGATTCTGCTAGCTTAAGGGCTCAAAAAGTTTTGGGAGCGGTCCTATTTTACGAGAGACCGTCGTTCCAGATTAGGAAAAAAGAAAACGAGTACACGTAAGACATAGTGACTCGAATTATTGAGAAGAGATGAATGGCCTGATATTCACGTTTCCGATAATTTGCAGCGATACTTCAGAAAACAATTCACTGCTGGGTTTCATAATTTTTCGCACCTTGCATTTGAGCTGCGGAATGTGATCAACTGAAATTTCGAAAAGAAAAACAGAAAACCTCTAGCAAAGAAAAGGCGGACTTCACGCTGGTTAAGCACCACTCGTTGAGTGAGGCTATCATTCGTTCAGCTTCTGCAAGCATTCCTAATGACAATATCGGAACAGCGGCTAGAATGGAATTTTTCTATTGTCAACGTCCATGAGTCAAAAACGAGAACATCACTGCTATGTCAATTTTGGAGTCCGTAATTACCATATATATATACGTGGTCATGAAAGCAGCTGCATTCTTCTGACGAGACATCTACTCTGACTATTTTATCATCAGTGAAAATCTTTCGGCTTTGCAGAATAAGGGCTCCTGTGCTAATTCTATTTTTGGCTGCTAGTGTGAGCGCAGAGTTGACTTCATTTTGATTTTAGAGCAAAAACCTGAACCTGTAAAAGAGTTGGTATTTCAGTTGTTTCGAGAAGGAGCAACTACTGCCACGGAAGCCGAGGAAAACTCGATTGAGGATGTCAACATTAAAAGCGGAGTTGCAAGCAAACTGTACCAAGGGGATATTCTCCTGACCGAGTACACTTACCGACTTTTCTCTTGCATTTCGCTGAAAAATCTGCATTATTTTAAGAGAACAAAAGGACCAAATTGCTGACCAAATTAGCGAAGCTCGGACCAAAAGGCAAGCTTTCAATGTAGAAGGAAAATGGAAAGCAAGAAAATGGGAGAATGGAGTTGCTTACATGCTCGGCCAATATTTGGGTCCGTCGCTTTTGAGGGTTTCTCCTGCTTATGCAACCATTCGGTAGTTCTTCTGCTGTGCTAACTTTATTCTCCTGTTTCCAGACGACGCCACCAAAACCGCCTTCAGGAATGCGGCGGCATTATGGATGGAGAACACTTGCATTAATTTTACAGAATACGATTTTCCGCCGAAAGTCAAACTGCGTGAGGGCTCTTTGCATGTTTTTTTCAAGAACTTTTACCAATTTTAGGGTATTCAGAACTATTCCTCAATTGTTCCAAGTGCGACTTCCAACACTTGGAACGATAGAGGACATGTCAGTGTACATATATACATACATAACATAGCAATATTTATATATACATATACATACAAAATTTCTGTCCCATTTCATAGGACGTGGTAAGGGAGTCAGACCAAACCAACCACTAACAAACCGGGGATCCCCTTAGACTTCTAATGTCAGTACTTCGTGATTTGGTGTTGTGATAAAATCCTAGATGTGCATATTTGCTTGTCCAAAAAGTGTCGTTTTCTTTTGATGAAAATTTTTCTTCGGAGGCCCCGTGTTTGACATTATGACATTTACCATTTGGAACTGTCTGCCGTGAAAGTCAACGTATCTTCCACATTCAGAGTTTGAGTTAGCTGTTACTCTGGCTGATTATTCGTCATCGTGGCTTTCCTTCTCGCACGATTTAAATTACAGCTATTCACAAGAAATAAGCGACAAAAAAGGCCTATGAGAACGAGACATTCAAAGCAATGCCGATGGCCAAACAGGGACGCTAGACTAGGCCTATGACTGGGGAGAAGTGCGAGGGAGAGAATAAAAATTGCTCACATCCTCCCCCAGTATCCTTCCTAGTTCCTAAGTCAGTTACAAGTGCTGTGTATGAGGGGGAAATAGCCAAACTGTAAAAGATGGAATTCTGTTTCGATAGGTGATGTGAAAACATGGTGCTTTGAAGGGAAGTTTTCATCAGAAGAAAACTGCATTGCTGATCGGACAACCGCAATAAGACACGCAGTGCAAGTGCTATGTGAAGATGGGAGGAATGATACGGGAAACCAACCATTAATAAGGTTAGGAAAAATCAGAGTTGAGCATTCAACCTGACATGATGTTGTGGTTGTGGTAACACTTTTCCCCACTGTTCACGCAGTACTACAACCACTTTGCACGTACACATCCACTCCACAAAGCAAGAGCTCGCAAATGGATGGAATCTCTGGTGGAATTAGTGTAGCCAGGGTAAGGAAAACGCCGCGGCTGGTGGGTACACCAACACTGAAGAAATCATTTGTTTTACCAGCGCTAACATTAATTCTTGAGTGGAAGCCAACAATTCATCTCTATTGCGTGTCGTAGTATTCCAGTAGATATTCGTCACTAGAAGAGACAAATGTTTCATTTTCCCCGCGAATAGTTTTACCAGAAAAATGACCTCTGCATTGGATGTCGTCGCGGTGTCGTTGCCGACCCCCGAGTGATTCAATCAGTAGCTGCTCCACTTGTGAGTTCCCGCAAAATTGCATGACTGATCTTCGAATTCTAGGCAATTGTTTTAGTTGCTCATAGTAACGTTAGCGGAATGGAACTCACATTTATCCTTCAACATATATGAGTATAGCGTCACCATCCGCCACCCCTACAACGCTGATAAGGCCGCATCGTCATCCACTATGATTTCGTAGAATTCAGGTTTCTTAGGCACATATAAAGTAAACAGACTGCGGAATAGGAAAGCTAAGCACACATTTAGACCTTTTTACCTTATTTAACACGTTGTTGATGCTCTTCAGTCGTCCCCATGTGCTTATTTCCTTCTGCACAGCACTGCAATAGTTACTTCTTCATACTGATTTAACGAGGTTCACGTAGCTGAAGCGTTCTGAACAAGTTGACATCGACAAAAAACCTTGAGGTGTATACAGGCACTGCCTTATATTTTTGTTTTAGCTAAGGACTATCTCTTCGTATATGGGGGTAAAACGGAAGGTTGCACCTCGTTTGTTGGTAGACAAATAGATCCAGGATTTCAGCCGCTAACACTCGGTGAAGGCTGTGAAACGGTGTGTTTCTGAAGAAAGTTCAGTGTTCGACTGAGTTTAATAGGACTACATATTATTTGTAGAAAAGAAACAGTGTAGCTCTCCTTGTTTATTTCTGCTTTAATTACGTCTTCCGGTTTGCATCAGTTCGGTCATGCTGCTCACGAAATTGGTCATGCCCTTGGATTATTTCATACTCACACAAGATATGATCGCAATAATTTCATCACCGTACACATGGAAAATATCAAGGTGAGTACCGTAAGTAGAAGCGAGTTAATATTGAACATCATCGTGGAATTTAGTCTGATTGGCGTGAACAATTCGATCCGCAGACAACGGAAACCAATGAAAACTACGACTTGACGTATGACTACGGTAGTATAATGCACTACGCAGCCAAAAGGTAGGGTGCTCAGTGAGAAATGACTGCACACAAGTGGGAACAAAATCACATCTCTAGCATCGTCTCTGTCAAAGAAGATCAACTTGTAATGGAAGCCATTGATGGAAACTACACGGAGGCTATGGGATCCGATATTATTTCGTTTTATGATTTCCTCATGGTGAACAAGCTCTATAATTGCATTGGTAAGGATTCCATGTGTGAAAAGAGATATGCAATCCTCGAAATAAGTCGACAGGATTCCAGACGTATGCGAAAATAAATTACAATGTCATAATGATGGATATCCTAATCCTCGTAATTGCTCAACATGCGTATGCCCTAGTGGATACGGTGGACCGCTCTGCGAAAAAAGGGTGACTGCTATTTTTCTAGCTTAACCTCAAATGCCTTATGTATTTGTTTTAGCCAGAGGGTTGCGGTGGAGAGGTGGATGCAAAAGAAGAAGAATGGCAAACGCTTGAATATAAGCTAGACAGCGACAATGCCAATGAAGAGCAAGACGGTTTCAGGAGGTGTATTCATTGGATTAAGGTCTGCTGTTTCAGGAAGAGCTGAAGTCGGGGAGCTCAAAATAATATCTGATGCATCTTAAGGCACCAAATGATACAAATATAGAGGTGGAAATTGTGGCACTCCCTGACCTAGACCAAGTCGATCATGGTTGCAAACATGCTGGCCTTGAAATCAAAGCACATTCCGATAAACGTCTCACCGGTTACAGGTATACTAAAAAGTTACGACAATATGAGAAGTTAAAAATGTTGTTTACAAATGTGATGTCTACGCATGATCTTTTGAGGTTCTGTTCGGAGGCGGATGTCAACAAGAAACTCGTGTCAAATTCAAGCCTTGTCCCTGTGATAACGTATAGTCGTATGAACAGTAGCGTCAACACAAAGCTTAGATATCGTCACGTTTGAGGAAAAAATGAATGTTTCGAGCAGATAAATCTTCGAACTCCCGACTCACATCAGCATTTCACGTGAAAATTAGTGGTGAAACTGCAGAAGAATATTCCTGGTCGATCACACTGCTCAGATATGACTCACTTAAACAAAAGGGAAGGACCAAAAAAACCACACTTCACACCTTCAGACAGCATTAATCAGACTTTGCTAAACTCAAACCAAGTGCTCTAGTAACAAAGAGCACATCCATTCTATTAATAAACGTTATAATAGCTTTTTGCACCAAGCGCTTTACAAGAATGTCATGGGAACCTTCGAGCTCAGCTGTTCCTTATCGGATCTGGACTTTTACGACGTTATCTGAAAAGCTTGTCGAAAGGGGTCTTGCACATTCAGAGCTAGCTCGTCCCTAGAAAGCAAATTTTAAAGGAAGTGGTCACGATAATTTTCATGGGAACGATAAGGAAAGCTGTGTACTGGAGTGGATAGGGGTCCTGCCCAATGTTAGAACACGTGAAGTTTCAGTGGCAGTGGCGCCTTATCAACGGAGTGATAAGGCGCCGAAATCCACTTCCGGTTCAGCAAAAACCAAGACTTCGATGTGGAAAGGGGTGCGATAAGAGCGTGCTAGATATGATACCGTTATCGTTATCGTCCCGTTTTCATTCTGGAGTGCACCTCTTATCAAGCAGCCGCACCTTCTTATCTCATCGTATCATATCTTCCATGGGCTTACACTCGTCCAACAATTACTGCCTCACACCTTATCGATTGATAACGCGAGGGTAGCAAATCCAGCGTGGAAGCCAGCGTGATCGCTTCCTTAAATAGTTTGAACAAGCCAATCACTACCTTTTCCTCAGTAATATCTGCAGCTGTTGGGGTGATTGCTTTTGTTGAACTTCTTCAATACCGCAACACTTCTACAGAACCATGTTAGTCCTACGGAAATTGAAAAGGGAGGTGATGGGGGGAGTCCTGAAATGCCGACCATGGAGATTCTAGCGACACCCCTACCTCTCACGAACACTGAATCATATAACAAGCTCCCGCACAGATCATTCACATTAATTGCAGTACGCTCACTATTTCGTCTGCTAAAAAGGGCGCGAAGAGGGCAAAGATTGTGGGTGAGATTGTGAAGTCTCAAATGACCATGCAGTCGCGGTCATTATATTATTTTCCCAACCCAGCTGGAAAGAGCAAAACTGACTTACAATCACATAGAGTAAGTCTCTGAAAAAAAAATTCAGTCGGCTTGCTCAACACAAAATTACAATAGCGAAAGCTCAAGATTATTAATCAAAATGGCGCTACAACATATTTCCATTGATAGGCAAAGCACTGTCACCCTGCTTTTGAAAGCAGTGGGATACATCTTTCAATTGAACGTTTGATCTCTTGACAGTTTTTCAATATTCCTGTAAAGGTACAGACTTTTGGAAACACGTTGTCCCAAGAATAGGTGCGGTAAGTGTATGGATGGAACAACCGAATGGTGTTGGGCATTTTCAGCTACTGCACCATCGTCCTCACGCAGGGTCGTCGAAGTCGTCCATAATAATGTAGAACTTTTCTTGAAATTGATGGGAAATAGGAGCTTCTGACATTGTTTCTCGTCCTCGTTCACAGGATATTCTCACTATCGTTATATGTAGTGTATGTATAGCCAGGATGATTCAAGCTTGAGTGCGCAAAGGGATAATTTAGTAGGAATAAAAATAAATCAACAACCAAACCCAACGATTTTGCCTTGACAATTTTAAGAAGAACCTTACAAGGAGCGCGGTAGGCAAGATCAGCGCTACGTTTGCCCCAGTCTTTGCTACTGATCGGGCACCGAGCTATTGGCTCAATAGCATACGCAAAGGCGATAGGAGCTGCAAAGTTCGACCTCATCACGGATCCCCAATCACTTTCGATGAGGACCGAATAGGGAGTGCATCCGTACGCTATTAGCAGAAAGCTGTAGCAAACATCTACGCTCCATGACTCGACCCCTGAATGGAATGGACTATAGCCGAATGAAGCCTCGATTGAAACAGCATGCATGGGCTGACCATGACCCAGAAGCATGCCTGACCATCTGTAGAAGTTTTCGTTCTGTGATCGTATAGACAAGACATTCCCTGGATGATCACCAGTGCAGATGAATCTGAGACCACTACGATAACAACCCGCGGCCCGCCGGTGGCTACCTCGCAACCTGGATGCAGCACATCAACCAAAACCGAGCTGTTTCATCAGAGGGTGTGACCATCACTTTGTTGGATTCGCTGGGCATCCCATTTTGAGAATCATGTCACTTTATGCAGACAAGCATTGCAAGGTAATCAGTAAATACAACCACCCCAAAAACGACCTCTTCGAGCTTTTCATCTCACAGCTTCTCTCGTTCTGGGAGGAATGCATCCATTCGTTCCCTAGCAAATGGGTGCATATCAGTGATTATGATGGTGGTTATGTTTTTGATCAATTGTTCTTTTGAAAAGATAAAACTGAATAAATCAAAGTGTTGAAATTCGGCCAGAAATTATGGGTCAACTCAATACTAAAGCAGTGAGCCAAGAGATACAAGTATTGATGGTTTCAGAATATTTGGTACCTACAGGACTTTTTCTTTTTCTTTCTTCAGCCTCTAACCCTACGATTGTGCAAAAAATCATGCGCTGCACAAAAGGAATTTTGAGAGCTGCTTAACTCTTAGGATCTTTTATTCCATTTCGGCATATCTGGAAATATGGTTGTCCTTGTGCTGAATGTATCGCGTGCCTCCGCACATGCAAAAAATCGCCTTGTAGCCTCTGTAGCGTATTTCTGAAGATATTCTCTCATTAACGGATAGCATCCAGTACGAGCTAAACATGATGTGTGTGGCAATACCGCTCTGATTAGTCCAAAGTGTCTGCAGCTATTTATCCACCATTCTCGTGATCACAGAAACCTGAACTAACATTGTCGAATCTCCAAGTCTGAGGGTTTTCTGTTCTGTCCATAATGCACACATTTGAGTTTTTGAGCTGGACGTGTGGTTTCAGCAAACAATTGTTGCCTAACAGACGTGTCGTTCTAGACAGATGAAATGAACAATATATCTGCGTCGCAAGGCAGTTAATGTAATGACACGCGATAAGAAAACGCTTACACTGCCCAAAATTGTCAGTCAAATTCCAAAAGATCACGAAAGTGTATGATAGACTTTAAGAGCTACACCAGAGCGATGATAAACGAGCACCTTGTCGACCTTCGAGCTCGACGGGATCCTCAATTTCTTTACCTTCATCAAAAGTTCTTCTGAGCTTAGCCCACACTCACCAGGGAACGTTTCGAAATTCCCATGGAACTTTGAAAGGAGGCCTAGGTACATCGACTGTGTCTCGGACGCTGATTACAAATATGGACACTAAAAATTCTAAGAAAGTTGTGAGCCTCGAAAGTTGCAAAAGAGCGCTAGTGATGAGGGGCGGCCTATGTGGAAGCACGGCTGTTTTTTGTTTGCGACTTCATCTATAAGGGTACCTGGGTGCTCTAATCACGAATATGAGGCTGTTTTTTGACGCAGAGCCTTGGCGACTATCGACAGATCAGATTACCGATATCGATAGACTATCGATAGATAGACTATCGATATATCAAGGTCTATCTATCGATGGTCTATCGATATATCAAGATCTCCTTTCAAAGTTCCATGGGAAGTTTAAAGCATTTCCTGAACGGTAATGAGGTCGAATGATGCACAGATGTAAACACCGTGTTTTCCAGGTTCTCCAGTCAGATTACTCTTGAGACAGCAGTTTACTGGAATGGCAGACTATAGAGTAGGTTGATAGGATGTTACGCAGCCACAGCAATGTCATGACGTGACGTCTTCTTCTTATTCTCTTTGTTCCCTCAAAGGCGGGGTTTGCTTTCCTGGTATTATGACGCCACTTTTCCCGATTATGTGCCTTGATCGGGATGAAGGCCAACTAATTTCAAGTCCTCATGCAACGTATCAAGCCATCGTTGCTTCGGGCGTCCTCTTGGCCGCTTTCCTGGCACGTTAAAGTCTAGACCGATCTTACGGACACTCTCATCATTAGCGCGAAGGACGTGACCGTACCACCTCAGGCGAGCTTCGCGCATCTTATCAGCGATGGGAGCCACACCGAACCGCTTTCTGATGGCATCGTTGCGAATGTGGTCCAGACCAGGGTCAACTCTACGTTGCGCATATTCCGAATTTTTGCGACCCCCTTCCTTTTCGAAGGGTATCGGTATTGAACTATTATGTCTTTCACATAATTTAATGCTCATCATTGATGTGTGGGCAGTCACCAACATGGAGAAGTGGTGGACCGTGGTCAATCCGCGCGCTCTGTCTCGCTCAGAGGAGGGAATCGAGGCAACATGAAGTTTATTCATTAAATAGAAGGAATTTCCAAATTTTTGCGTAAACCAATACATGATAAAACACACACAAAGATTTCTACTTTCAGAAACCTACCAAGTTTTTTTTCGATCTCTCAATTTTCCTTATTTATAATCTGAAAAACTAAACCTTGTAGCAATTACGTTGCAATCCAAACCCCTCCATTCAGAAGGTTATATTTTTCTTCAGAAGCTGTTTCATGAAATCGGACACCAAAATTTTGAAAAATCAAATAGTTTTCTTCCTAAACAGTATTTGAAACATTATGAATGTTATGAACATTATGAATGTTACTTCAAAAACTCGTGCTGTTGTTCCCGTTTTTTGTGCACACGCGAATTTTGACATTCGAACGTTCATAACTTTCTTCATAGTCAGCCTTTCGCAGATGTCGAACGCTGATTAGGAATTGGAAGATAAGAGCTTCCGAATAGGTGCTAAAACTTTTTCGAATAACCACTCGCTCAAAAAATAGTCCCGTTGTTCCGTTTTTCCACCTTGATTTTTTTTTCAAGCCATTTTCCTGGACCGCGACTATGCAGTCTTCAAAGGCCCATAACTTCCTTCAAAATTAATGATGAGAAGCGGTAAAGATTGTTGGAATCCACTCGAAGAGTACTTCAACAAGTGTGAAATTTCCCTGAAATTCTTTCTTCTGCCTCAATTTTCCTACGGCGTCTCTAGAACTCAATTCAGCAAATTCGCTACACTTTGTTCCGCTTAGATTTGATTTGAAAGCATCGAAACTCTCTTCAGAAAGTTTGTCTGCTTCACGGCCGCTGACAGAGAAGGCGTTTTTATGGGAAAACGCCTGCTCGGGTATACGCCGTGCACCTGTCTGTGGACAGAAGTCGCACTCGCATTTGTCATTTTCTTCTGAAAAAGGTGTTAGTATCGTGGATGTGTTTGCACTGTACTGTTATATGGTACTCTTGTTTCACCCCCCCCCCCATGAACTGCTCTACACTTTGTTCTCCTTGGGATTTCAGGAATGTTTCGATCATCGAAGACAGACCATGTTTTTGCACTACGCTGTAACAAAGTTTTTGGCTATTGTGGTCTTGATCTATGCTGTCGAGTGAAAGCGCGCCGACCGTGTATTCAGGACAATAATGGCTTAGAGTGAGACTTATAATGCTCTCAACATGAGCGTGAATGTGCACTGCAGGACACTGCACTTTTCAAGCCGTCTTGCAGCCCGTCCCTCTAGATACGACCCCCTCCCCTTTCGTTCGACCGAATACGACCCCCTCGTTGTTCCGTGCGCAACGGGCGGTTGACCCCGGGGCAGAACAGAAAACCCTCAGAATTGGAGATTCGGACAACCAACGTTAGTTTAGGTTTCTGTAATCACGGAAATGGTGGATAATTAGCTGCAGACACTTTGGACTAATCAGAGTGGTATCGCCACATACATCATGTTTAGCTCGTACTGGATGCTATCCGTAATGAGAGAATATCTTCAGAAATACGGTACAAAGGCTACAAGGCGATTTTTTGCATGTGCGGAGGCACGCGATACATCCAGCACAAGAACAACCCCATTTCCAGAAATGCCGAAAAGGATTGGGAGACCATAAGAATCAAGCAACTCTCAGAATACCTTTTTAAACTGCCATAATTTTTTGCATAAGGGTAGGAATAGAGGCTGAAGACAGAAAAAGAAAAAATCCTATAAGTACCACATGATCTGAAGGCATCAGCTGTGATAATATGTGTTGGCTCACTGCTTTAGTAGCTCACAAATTATGGACATACGTCTTTATTATTCCTTAGTACTCCTTCATGTAGCACGTTTTTTGGGTTTTATCCTTGACTAGTGTTGTGTTCCCCTCCTCTTGAGAGGGCGCGAGTCCGCCGGACTTTGGTGATCATCTTGACATCCTCAGGCGGACAGTCGGAGGGGAGGATCGAAACCGAGAGCATAAGTATAGTAATAGTAGCAGAGTTTCCTCCTCTGCGAAGACAGTGTCGACCAAAAATGCCTCCGCTGCAGTGCGATCTCATCCTGTTCGTCAGCACCCTTAAACCGCTTGAATTCGATCTGAGACAGTGGGCTGAAAATACAGAATAACATCATGATAATATTTGCATAGCAGAAGTCCGTTGCGAATTGGAGACAACAAAATTCGGCCAAGAATGATGTTGTCAGTCCACTTTGATTAGCAGTACACTTCCAATGAAAGTGTGGATTCAAGTGTGCAAGAGTGCTTGGGACGACAGGGAGAGCGTATAGCGTGATGGTCTCTCAGTACAAGAGATTTCTAGATCGGCACCCCATGGCGACGGCTTTTTGCATTCTGGTCTGGCAAATACAGATCGTGCCAAATGGAGGCAGCCCAGTATTGATGTCATATTTATGTTCAGGACCACCAAGTCACTCCAATTAATGACTTTTTTTGTAAAACTCGTGAAAAAGTTATGACGCCAACGTTACTCATCTGCACTGAAAATTGTATCAGATTCGTGATCGAGGCAATACCCTCAAGATAACCCTCAAGATTAAGACCTCATATCTTGAAGTGAGCTTCTGTTGAGCTGTTGAAATTAAATCGCATATTTTTCTGTCATGTTTTTGCTTAGGACATTTTACTGTAGTTGAGGTACTACCGCACTGGAAATGAGTGCACCAGTAGAATTTTGATTTCGTGTGAATCAGTTGTGATTGTAATGGCCGCCGTCTTTTCTACGTTGCACTTTTACGGAAGGTGAAGGAACCTTCCCGGAAAAATCTTGCATTCTTTCCCAACACGCATATGTCAGTTGTGATCACTAGAGACAACATACAAGTTTCACGCACAAAGATTCAGTTTCCGAAGAGAAACAAACCTACAAAAACCACACCATGGACAATCCAAGGTAAGTGGCGCGGAGCCAAGAGTGGCCATGGAAGTAAGTCCGCCTTGGGGCAGCTCGTATCAGGCGACGCAATGAAAGAATCAGGTTAAAGCGTGCGATTTTGGAGAGTAGAGACAATCGATCGATAGAATAGGATGGAGTAGAAGTGTGAGATGTGAATGCAATAAGTCAAAAAGGCCAGAAAGAGTTCTAGTGACA
>MU904045.1:0-11122 GCA_036418205.1 Ostertagia ostertagi | reverse complement strand
AACCCTCGTGGAGAGCTTACAGAAGACATCAGCCACCAATTGGGATACTTTGTGCTGTAAGTTCTTTGATGCTTCAGTACTTGACGACTGGATATGTTTCCTTTTGTTTGAACAACTGCAACAGCACGTCCTCCGTTCGGACAACAGACCCTGTTTTTTCTTGGTTGTTCTATTAAATACACATACCTTGCTATCCGTAGGCTATTGTAACTAGTTTTATTGCAATTTTTGCAAAAATTATGACGATAATAGAGAGGAAACGTACAGCCAATTGGTCCAAAAATCAACTGAAGTCAACTAAAACTTTGATGAGCTTTATTAAAATCGTCACTAAATCATAACACATTTGACTATGCTGGCAGCCATGTGGTTTATATAATAGTTATGTGAATGTTCTGTCTATAGAATAAATACAAAAACTCAGAAAGAAGAAGTACACGCGAGAAAAAATAGGTAGCAGGATGATGACGCGCATGCGCGTCAGGGCGTCCCATGTGAACAGCTCATTTTGACGTGCATGCGCATCAGACTGTCTTCAGTGTGCTAAAAATCAACATATTTCAAAGCGAAAACCAGAAGAGCAACAAAAATCACTAGAAGATTCGTAGATCCACTGCTCTTCAATTCGTTGCAGAGGTCTGTGTACAACAGCAGGCATTGACCAATCCCCTTCGTTGTGTTAGTGGCTACACACGGTTTTTCAGAAAAAACCTTCTGTAAGTTCTAATTTTCAGCGTTTTAGTGTCAACCTTTGGAGGAAAATTTGATTTCGACTTCGTTTAAGTCACATGGAATTGAGCATGCGAGCTTTGCATGGTCCTATGAAGTCATTGAGGATGACATGACTTGAGGATCGCCGATGATCATGAATTGCAACATTGGTGTAACTCTGCTTGTTCAGCGATGGCAAATACAGCAGACAAGGGGCAGAGGAACAATTGATTGAAGCAACCACAGCTAGGGCGAAAATCGTGTCGAGGACGTGGTCAGATCAGTACGACCCCCCCCCTCAGATCGGGGTCTTGATACGACCCCTCTAACTTTGATTTGATGTGAATAAGCGAGTTCCATCAATGTACAGCAAAGCATTCAGTTGCAGCGCGGTTTATCCGTGGGTCAGATTTGCCGAAACCCCGCTCGAAACCGTCGAAATCTACACTCTCGATGAAAAGGTTCCATTCCCCCATTTCATAACCTTTGGAGCAGTATGTGGTAGGGTTAGATAGAGCTGGATTTGCTACTACCGGGCAATATTGAAATTGATCTAAAAGCTTTACACTCGAAGAGATAGGGTCTCTCAAATTTTGTCGAGGGAGCGTCGAGGATGCGGAATTTTTCATGCGAGTTTTTGCCACTTAAAAGGCAATACCTAGCATTAGGGGGCAGGGTCACCGTCATGTTGCACCAATTTTGAGAATTTTACGACCCCCCCTCTTCTAGAGGGCCTCGATACCCCCTGGTAAACCCTTCACGCCCCCCCCCCCTCCACCATGAGACTGAGGAGACTCTACCAATAGCGACCCCCTCCTCCACCCTCGCCCGCCATCGCCACCACGGGGCCCATTCCATGGTATTTGATTCCGAGAAGGAAAGTTACCATCGAGCGTCGAGGTATATGTATATCAAATGTGAAACGGCAAAATTTCAATGCACAAAACCCACCACAATCAACTCGGGGCGCAGCAACCTCCTCCATTCTCCATTCCAAGAAAAGAAATTCCTTCCCATACTGACATTAACGCTTCCTCGCGAAACACGACCCCTCTTTTCCCGCCCCCTCCCAATACACCCCACCCCTTCGTTGGACCTTTGTCCAGCGAACGGTTGACGGTTGGTTAGCGGTACGCGATTAAATTTTCAAGGTGAAATGAATAGAGTTCCCGCCTCATTCATGAGGCTATCCTGAAGGCATGAACCAGGATCAAATGTGTGTTTTTTTGCACGTGCAAATGAAAGTAATGGAGCTAAGTTTGTCGGCAGTGAAGAAAGAAAAAGGACCCTCTCGAAATGTCTAGGAGGCTAACTCACCTTCGTAAAGGTGCGCAGTGCAACCCGTCACCTTCAAACCTTCGTAAAGGTGCGCAGGTGCGCCAAGGTACTGAGAGACCGAGCGCGGAGAGGAGAGTACTAGCGGAGCAGATTAGAGGGTGCCAGAAAACAGTCTGCCGGGGACGGGGAACACTACGCTGCTGCAGTTGACTTTGCGAAGCATTGCGTCGTTTCGCGTGATTCCCATGCACGGGAGTGCAACTTATTAAAGAAACATGATCAAAATATATGGAATGGTAAGCAAATTCGATGTGGTCCGTTCGACGAATGCATTACTCTACACTAGCCGGACGTAGTGACGATTGAAGGGTGTGAAACGAGAACAACACTGGCGGGATGAACTTGTGTTACGCGGGACGGGAAAGAAAACTACTAGGTTCCCGTTTATAAAAAGCTAGAAAGTGTCGGGTGCAGACCAAACACCACAACTGACGACGGCCTCCAAGTAAATCTGGTTAGAAGTTGTTCATAGTGATAGCTGATTTCTGGTAAATGATAGCTGTAATTAGTGGACAACTCGATAGAATACAACTGCAACAGGCTAATCATTTCACTGGCAGAAAACATCCACATTTTGTTAGAGTCGTCGTCACTTGTGGTGTATGGTCTGCACCCGACCTCTGACTTCTGAAGGGGACTATATCCGCAGATCAATGATAAATCTGAACGGAGCGCAGAAAACACAATGCAACACGATCATCTTCTAGACTGATTCGTGAAGAAACCGACCTGGTCGATGACCCTTACTTTAGAGACTCAAAAGTAATTGCAGCGGTATGCGACATAACCGGAACCTGGTGTGTTAACAAGACTAAAGGAATCCTTCGCGGAAAATTCTTGCATTCTTTCTTGACATGAATGTGTCAGTTGTGATCACTGGAAATAGCACACAAAGTTTCACGCATGAAGATTCGGTTTCCGAAGAGAAACAAACGTACAAAAACTACACGTTATGGACATCGAAGGTAATTCGGGCGGAGCCAAAGGCGAGGCATGGAAAGAAGTTGGCTTTGGCCGGCTACGTATCAGGCGACGCAATGAAAGAATCGGGTTAAAGCGCGCGATTTCGGAGAGTAGAGACAAATCGATCGATAGAATAGGATGGAGTAGAAGTGTAAGATGTGAATGCAATAAGCAGAAGGCCAGAAAGAGTTTCTAGTGAAGGCACTCCAAGAACCAAGTGGAAGCATCCCCGTCGCCAGCATTTGTGAAAGACGTCCGTGGGCACTTTGAACGCGTAGCAGCCCTTTCGATTTTTCGAATTTTTTACCAAAACAAAAGCAATTTTCTGTTCTTTTCATTCTTATCGTGGATAATGAGTCTCAAGCCAGTGATTTATGGCTGAAATAGAATCATGATTTTTCCGTGAAGGATTCCTTAAGCTAACACCCTACTAACTGACAACGGCTGATAGCTAGCAAAAAGTTGTGTAAAGGCAAACGATGTCGACCATTGCAGCGAGCGTACGAAGCTCAGCCCCATAGGCGAGATCGCCTATGAAAGGTCCCGCAGTGCATGGCGCATTCAAAGCACCAATAGGGTTGTACAGGGTGCGCCAAAATTACGGCGACAACGGATGCGCATACAATTTGAACCACTATTCAAAGATGCTGTTTACTGCTGCGCTCATTTTGGTTTTGTTGTGTTGACCTGTTCATAATTATCTTGTTTGACCACCAATATGTATGATTGTTACGATGGCTGAGTGATTCTGCCGCTATTTCTAGATCACTGAACTTCAACTTTGAGTTTCCGGCACGCAAGAATTATCAGCGTTTTGGTTTTTACCTGGGTACCAATCATGGATCCACTAAACGCTCCAAGGAGTAAGGAACCGAATGCACTCATTCTGGATGGGAAGGCTGTGTTTCCGAGACGGCCACGAGCAATGTCAGCATGGTGCGCAACAGAATTTGTGGCACTTCGCGCACTCGTTCCGCCGAATGTCACGAGAGATGGACATTAAGGAGATTACTTGAGAATTCCCAAGCAAATTGCCATCTTAAGATTTGAAAAACATTGTTTGATCTTTCATAAGGAAGGGATTTCCATAAGGCAAGGGTGGTGCAGAACTGGGTCAGAGCCAATTTTGTCGAATTCATCACTTTCAACGAGTTGGTCAGCATTTCAGATTCAATATAAATGGGTTACACTGTGGAATTGATTCTGTAAGCTAAAGCTTGCATGGAACTTCACATTTTTGGGGATTATTTTGAAGAATTGCTTCAGAATACGTAGGACGGGTTCCACGCACCACCTTGCGTGCCACCGTCGATGGTTCCTCACTGCTTCTCAAGGCCCGTATAAGTGCCAACGAAGGAATTTCTGAGATTTGGCAGATGTTTACGATTCATTATTGAACAGTGAACGTTACTGCATTTTTGGCTTCTTGGAATTGTGGCATGTTCATTCTAGGCGACTCGAAATCGCTGTCGCCGTAATTTTGGCGCACCCTGTAGCTTAGTTCACTGTGTTGAGCTAGAGCCGAGGAGTTCAGGAAAACGGAATCGTTCAGAAGAAACAAAAGCGACCACTAGAATGACTGTTTACCTTGCAGATTCTCGCGCTCAGGGAGTTTAGTGTGGGATCCACATTGGTTGCCGCCAATAACCGTCAAAGAGCTGTGATCCCGCCTGAGAAGGTCATCGGCCGTGGGACTATCGAAGAAGAAAAGAGTATTCAACGCTAAGTAATCAAGGCATCTCATACAGTTGTTGAATTGTTTAGCAATTGAGAAATGAGCTTACATCGCAAGTGCCTGGTCCGCAATCCTGTTCTCGAACACCTGTTGCCACGATTACTCATTCCATGTACTCCTTAACAAACATTCTTTTGGCATTTTATGTGAACTTCGCGCGACATGTATAATAAACGGAACTATATGAGGGAGAGAGTGATTTGGATGTGTTATATCATAGCAAAAAATTACGTATACATAGTACACATTCATATACATAGTCTATGGACCGAGGCCAAGTGAAGCGTTAGGCAAAATTCCAAATACTGCCTTCCCTACTAACTATCTTGCCATGCATAACCTTTTCCCGCGAAATAAAGCTACCGGGTGCGCGTGCTTCGCCAGAGGGGCTCCCTCTCTGAACTCGTACATTAAGTCAAACCAGTAGAGGTAAGACAAGGTAGGCTGGAGACCCACAATTGATCTATGACTGGTGTGTGCCAACCCCTTCCCTGAGTAGTTGTGTGCTGATGGTAAAGCGAGGGGGATTTAAATGCCCCGCGACCCCTGTGCCCCCAACCTCAAGACTGCACATCGAGAGGGGTGGGACGCGCCTTCTCGAGAGAAGGATAGGAACAGAACGTACCAATGGTTAGACTTGGGGACCTTGTTCGCTGGAACACATCCGTAATATGGCCAAGTTCAAATGAGTATAGTTTTTTTTTTCAAAAAGAATGAATTGCCGATTTGACAAGAGCGTTGGAGGTTGTGCTTACCAAGGAGTTCTGAACCTGTAGAGAGTAATAAGAAATATATTTCATGGCGAAATTAACAATGAAGGTCTCAGAAATATACGAGTTTCCGCACTAGCAGAGCCATTATTTCTGTCATACACGAATACCCTAAAAGGAAAATAGCGCTACAGATAAACCAGGAGGTTTCATTTCCTTGAAGAAAATTGGCTTCGTTGACGGTTTCTGCTCGAATCCTGCAGATAGGTTATTTGTGAAGCGGCAGTGGTATAGCCGCAAGTGGCACGATTACTGCGCGCGGTCCGGGGATGGAATCCTGGGTTGTGGCGCCGTGCGGGCCAACGAAGAAGTCCATCCCTTGCTGGGAGGATAAAACACGCTTTTACTCGAATGGACCTTCCTGCACTTGCATTGTAATAGTGATTCAAGCCACTACGAATGTACAGTTGGAAGTAGGGTGCCAGTCGCATCCTGACAGAATTGATCAACGGCGAATGCTCTATCCTTGTCATCTCCTCTTTAAGCAAGTAAACGTTCACTGTAAGTTTTATATTAAGTCTATGCTGGAGCTGAAGGAAGCGATCACGCTGGCCTTGAGGTGGGGCTGCTATCCACGCCTTGTCAACTGAGACAGATAATGTTGGAAGAGCGTAACCCTAAGGAAGATACAGGGCCGTATGCTGTGCTTTCGGGTAAGAGACGCGCGTCCCTAAGCCGTATGCTATCCTTCCCCGAAGCTCACTCGGGGAGAGAAAACGCCCACCAAAGCTTCGGGGAGACGTCCCTCATACCATTATCAACTGTTGGGGGAAGCATCCTTTCGCGCTCTATAAACTCTGCGTCTTTTTCTCCCCGAATGAATTTCGGGAGCATAGCATACGCCCTGCTTCGGGTGACGTCTGCTTCGGGGATTCTTCCCGAAGCAGAACTCTTCCCCTTCCCCGAAAGCATAGCATACGGCCCTTTATGAATAGTTGCTCTGTGAAAATGGAACTGGGACCATCACGATATGGGTATCATTATCGAGTGCCTGCTACTCGCAATCGCCTTCACTACTGAATTGTATATAGGTGGTGCTCGTAGGTGAGTTACGGCCCCATAGCACGCAATTGATGATGCGCCATTGGCCCTGGTGCGTCACCTATCGTCTCATTGGGTAGGGCCCTATTCAACCCACTTGAAGCGACAATGCCAAAACGATTCGCAGGCAAAATCCACCTATAATGAAGTTTTAGATGAAAGCTCGACCAATGATGAAAGAAAAGCAGTAAAAAACGTCGAGCAGGGACTTACACAAGGCCTTCCTCTCTCCACTTAGCAATGAAGGAAGACGCGCGTTGGACGTGTTGTCTGAACGTGCTCGCAGGAAATGCGCCCCAATCGCAATTGCTGGCAAATAGCTTGCATAGCTGGCTACTTCTCAGTAATATAGCAGATCGGCGCATACAGAACGTCTAACAGTGTTTTGAAAGGAAGGAGGTAGAACGTTTAAAAAAAAGTAGAATTGCAGCATACCCACGGCTGCTTTAAAGGACTGAGTCGATACTCGCTGTGGTCCAAAACGATCATGAGCGTCGCAGCCAACCCTCGTTGCCAAGTCGACGTTCCAAAAAAATTCCGACCACACCATTTTTAAGGAGTTTTACGCCCTCTTTGCGTCCGGGAGTAGGTAAGTTCTGCTTAAATTTACACTTCATAGTATGTTCTCCACTACGCAGAGAATTTTGCTTCATCTTGAGTATCCATTCATGCGACTTCAGCAGCTGTCGCGTGATCGCCTTGAACCATGTCACTCTAACCGCATCTTCTTAGCATAGAGGTGCAATTGGCGTACATGGCCCTGATTCGAGCAGCGCCGCGAGCATCTGCTCGAATTGGGGCCATATACGCCAAATTCAGCTCCATGCTGCGGACAACCAGCACTTGTTTGGGTGCCATCTCGAACAGGACGAAGGTCCACCCTATGTTTCTTCTTCAGCTGCTAGTCTCTGAAGCATGTTCATGATCGCGCTTCAATAGCCAGCGGACATGAGTGAAGTCAACTCCTGGTCAAGGATTCTTCACGCACGCTTGGTTCTGCTTTTGGCTGGTTTTACTCTCCCACTCCTCATACAGAAACTGCCAACTGCTTTGTTCACTTGATGGTAAAGGAGTAGAGACACGCCAACTCCTATTTTCTGGTTATGCCTAGCATTTGTCTACCAAGGCTTAGCAAGTAGCATCCATTTATTGTTGTACATGGATAGGTGCGCACAAATACGATAAAAATTCTAAAACATTTTTTATACCGAGCTTAAAGCGCTTGTTGCTTTCATCTGAAGGTATGTTGTGACTGTTTTGATCTTGATTTTCTCGGTACAAGGAGCGATCGAACTTACGACATACACATAGTTGCGCACTCGACGATCCCTGGAGTTGGCCATGTACGGATTTCAGGTAATCCGTTTGTCCAGCCTTACAACAAAAGGAGTCAAATGAGGCGTTCGTAAATATTAGGTTGGAGCATAATATCGCAGCGTTTTCTCTAAAGCATATAAACTCAACCAGTACAAGTATCATCCAAAAAACAATTGCTTACAACCATTTGAAAGTACTCTTCCGCTCTTACAAAACCCTGCTTGTGAATTTCTTCAATATTGTAGCTGTGCTCGGGTATAGAGCTTATAAGTTGGAAAATCCAGACGGAAAAATCAGCGTTTTGACAACTGCTATTCTTCGGTTCACGTTATTAGGGAAAAGCGTCAAATTGGAAGTTCTTCCGATTCCGTTGTTTTAATTGAACCTTGATCTAACAGACCTGTTGGTATAGAGGATACTATATTCTGATTAGTGTCGTTGTTACACATAACCTTGATCAATACATTGTTTTAGTTTTTGCGCAGGAGGGATATCTCGAGAGATCGACCTTAGATCGAGAGAACATGCAAAGTACCCCGGGTCATTAGAACAACGACACGCCCATTTTGAATACCCTGGGTCACTCATATCCTGGCTCCTGTTTTTGTTTTACTCTTTGAGATCTCTCCTGTGATTCCTTTGAATCGCTAGCATTGTTTTGACATTTATCTATTGAATTGTCTCGAATCCGAGAATACTTCTTGTTTAAGTCGATAATTCGTAACTCGCGGAAGACGCTAAACATCACTACCTCAACTTTTTCGCTCGAATTACAACCATGTTCATTCCATACAATTGGAAATAATAAGGACTCCGAAAACGAGCTCAATATTTTGTTTTGAAACCTATATCCGGTGACCTTTGCGAAATGCAATCCAAGTTGTAAACAATGACGAAATGAACATCACTGATTAGTTTTGTGTTATCGATTTTTTGCTTCAAATGTTTGTGTGAAGAAATGAAAAATGGAAGCGCTACGTTATTATGCTCCAACCCAATAAGAAGGTTCCGATTATTATTTTCGTACCTTTCATCTGAACTAGTGATTGATAGCATTTGAGGGATAGCGTGGGGCTGAACACAAGTAAAGTAGTTGTGATCATTCGATGTAGCGATGTCATTTTGAAGTCGTTGATTGGAATGAAACGGAATGCTGAAAATAGTTTACATTCTTGCTCTCATATGTAATGAATTCTTAGCGTATAGTGCTTCTCAAGTCGAGCAAAATTCATGCCATAAATGTAGGTCCAGAAAATTTCTAAGCTGTTTCGGCATAACGAGCCAAAGCTTTTACGGAGCTCCTTCCAACTTACCTAGATTACCATGGCATAATAAAAGAAAGAATAAAAGTGAAGATGTTAACGAGTTGAATGAGAATGAAATGATAAAAATGAGACGACAAGAATTAAAGAAGAAAGATAAAGAATGAAAGAGGTGGACTGTAGTCGCATCCCATCCACTGTAGCCGCAAATGAGTGGCTTGAAGGAAGCGATCACGCTGGCTTAACACGTGGATTTTCCATCCTCGCGTTATCAACGGAAAAGTGTGAGATAGTTGAGAGTGTTGGACAAGTGAACCAGTCGCATGGAGACATGATGCAGAGACAAAGAAGTGCGCTACTCGATAAGGTGCACTCCTAAGAAATGAAAACGGACGATAACGATAACGTATCATATTCAATTCGCGCCACTGCAACGACTTCTAAGAGGGTGGCTATGGAATCGCTCATCTGACGTGCCTGCGGCGGTGCCGGAACCTTCCTCTCTTTGTCCCAAACTTCCTTTTTCTGTACGCTGCATGATGAACGGTCTAGCCTTTCTAAGGAACGGCAACGGATCACGGAAGCTAACGCTATGTCGCAGCACTTGGTTGCGACCTGTAAAATCACTAATTAGCTAACAAAATTCTTTGTATGCACTTTGAAAGCAAGGAAGAAGTACAAGGATTTCAAAATGAAGTTAGTAGAGACTTAAAAATTCGATGACACGTTACTAATTCTAGTTGTTACAAGGTCGAATGTAGTCCTGGGGCGTTCATAGTTCGCGACTAGGGAGATTAGGCCGTTCATAGTTTGCGACTAGGGAGATTAGGATAGTAGTAGGCGACAGGATATTAGGATAGTAGTAGAGTAGGAGATTGCGCTGACAAGATTGGATACGTATCGATTGAAATCGCTGGAGAGTAGTAGATTGGGCGACTTCAAGCGAATAGATCAATACATATCTAATCTTGTCAGCGCACTATCCTATCTACCCTCGCACTATCTTTCACAAACGCTGGCGACGGGGATGCTTCCATTTGGTTCTTGGAGTGCCTTCACTAGAAACTCTTTCTGGCCTTCTGCTTATTGCATTCACACTTACACTTCTACTCCATCCTATTCTATCGATCGATTTGTCTCTACTCTCCAAAATCGCGCGCTTAACCCGATTCTTTCATTGCGTCGCCTGATACGTAGCCGGCCAAAGGCCAACTTCTTCCATGCCTCCTTTGGCTCCGCCCGAATTACCTTCGATTGTCCATAGAGTGTAGTTTTTGTACGTTTTTCTCTTCGGAAACCGAATCTTCATGCGTGAAACTTTGTGTGCTGTTTCCAGTGATCACAACTGACACATTCATGTCAAGAAAGAATGCAAGAATTTGTGAAGGATTCCTTGAATTGGTACAAGGGCGTATTATCTCTTCGCCAGGATGCGTCCCCCTCCCTCTGATTCAGGATCTAATATTCGCGTCAGACTTGTTTGGGAGGATAAAAACACTGACTTGTTCATCGGCTGGTCCCCGCAAGTCATTGTATAGGCCATATCGCATTCAAATGCCACTACGAATGTACAAATGGAAGTAGAATGCGTGCCGCATCCCAAAAAGGGATTGATCAACGGCACAAGCTCTTATCTTTTTTAAGCCCTCACTTTACTTCCGACATATTGCAACCAGAACTTTGTGTTGTGAATTGTCTGGAAGCTTCGATGCATGATGAATGCACATGTTTCGTTTCGTTTGAACAATTGCAACACCACATCGCTTCGGTCAACAGACCCTGTTTTTTTCCTTGATTGTTCCCGTTAAATACACATGTCGTGCTTCATAGGGTATTGTGTTCAGTTTTGCTGAATTTCTGCAAAAATCATGGTGGTAACAAAGGAAAAACGAAGAGTCGATTGAACTGCAAATTTTGTAAGTTATGGATTCTTTCTAAATTAAAACTTGTTTGATTTTGCAAGGAGCCATATGGTTTATATTATG
>MU903993.1:0-15437 GCA_036418205.1 Ostertagia ostertagi | reverse complement strand
TCCCTACGGAGCTTATAAAGAATAAAAGGATAAAGCATTTGCCGTTGATCAATCCCTTTTTGGGATGCGGCACGCATTCTACTTCCATTTGTACATTCGTAGTGGCGTTTGAATGCGATGTGGCCTATACAATGACTTGCGGGGCCAGCCGATGTACAAGTCAGTGTTTTTATCCTCCCAGACAAGTCTGGTACCAATTAACCGACCCCGGAGGGATGGAAGGCTTGGTTGGCCCGGGCGAAAGCCTTCCATCGATCCAGGGTCGGCGAATTGGTACCAAATTTGTCTGGGAGGATAAAAACACTGACTTGTACATCGGCTGCCCTGCAAGTATTGGAAGGGAGAGGGGGGGGGGGGGGGGGGGGGGGGGGGGGGGGGGGGGGGGGGGGGGGGGGGGGGGGGGGGGGGGGGGGGGGGGGGGGGGGGGGGGGGGGGGGGGGGGGGGGCAGTCAAGCATCAGCGAATTTTTCGAAATGGATAATGTGAATGTGAGCCTTGGGTATGACGCACGCATATCCACGTCCATTTCTGGGATTTGTGTGGCGTTAACCAACACTATTTTGAACTGACTTTAACCTTTTCAAGGAAGTATATAAGGTTAAAAAAGGAAAACCCAATTATTATAGGGAGGGAAATAGGAAAAATTACCTAAATGTGAAAAAGTAGGAACGTCGGCCTACTCACCCATCAGTCACAAAGGCATAACGGTGACCGTTGTCGCCTAAATTGTGATGTGCCATCCAGTCTCGAAAAAGTCTGTAGGCATCTTTGAACACTGGAGCAGAGTCAACCGTGCTTTGAGAAATCCCTAAAAATTAAAAATTGTACTCAGATATTGAACAAACATGGCGACGTGGGCACTATGACGTATAGTGTGTTTAATATCATGCTTTCGAAAATAGCAGAAATGAAAGAAAGCTTGTCCAATATTTGCTAGGTTTATAGCTACAAAAAGAAGTACCGGTAAGCTGAACGCAGAATGGATCAAGAGTCGGATTCTTCTCTGGCCTTACAAATGTGCGAAATGTGTCCACCTGAAGATCGAATCAAAAATGAGGAATTGAAAATGCGCGAGTTCTACTCTATTTGCTTATAATGTTGATAATAACAATTCATTTGGGTATCGTTTTGTCGTGATCGCATTCTTCTAAGCCCTTGAAGAGGAAGGCACATCGAAATGCACTCGTGACGCGAGAGGTCATTCACTCCGTATGATGTGACCGCTTCAGGTCAAAACTTTATCTTTACCAGTGACTTACAAAGTGCCTATCCTTTTTCCAGAAATCTGAAAAAAAAGGTGATAACAAGCAAGAAGTCAGTCCAACAAATCTGTGTTTATCAACCTCGCTTGCAAGCTGGATTGATACTAAAATTATAGCGAATTAAAAGTAGATTGCACAACTGAAAGTCTTACAATTTTCATTTGCCGGACATCAATCAACACGGCAGGAAACTCGATGATCTCATGCGGATAATCATAAATAACCTCAACGCAGGTGCACTCAAAGTCGATCGCCTGTAGTTGTGTGTTTCGGTATAATGCAATAATCATTCTGAACCAGCAGTCATTCACTTCCGACTACATTCTCAACGTTATACATATACATCGCCACCACCTCTAGTCCACCAACCACTAGAAAGTCAAAATGTCGTGCAGTCTTGTTTCCAAAACGTGGCATACTATCTCCTTCGTGGAGCATTCGATACATGGAGAATTCCTTGCGGTAATAGCGCCGTAACCTTGCACGAGCTGTTTCCTTGGTGCCCCTGAATCAGCCAAATCAAGAGCTATGTCTCTTTCAGTAACTCTAGGTACAATACCTCCTGCTTTTTGTCATCATTACTCATGTCTTCTACCTCTGAGAGACGTGCCACTACACATAGGGAACCTTTTTTATCGAAATACATGAAAAATAAACGTGCACCGCTGCTGCTTATACGTGGAAGAGCAGCAAGGTTGAAGACGTGTAAGACAGAACTCTGTTTGTGGTCAAAAGACCTCATAAGCGTCTATGGACCTTATAAAGGAAAAAAATGAACACTCACTGCCCAGACTGATGTACTTGCTTGAGAGGAAGGTGCGCATCTCTGCTGCTGTAAGAGAATGAAGTCGTCGCATGACATCGACTAACGTCTCCACTTCGATACCTTTGGGCGGCTCTTCGTATTCTACTCGCTTCAAAACATTCTCAGGAGGTATCTCGGTCCGCACCTTCGCTGAAATTTCGTTTTTTAGACAGTCATTCAAGTAATACTGATCTTTGGCTCCTCTGACCTGATTAGCCTGGTCATGTGAACACTAACTAGCCTGTCAGCGTCCATTTTAGTTGAGCGCTTTGTTGTTGACCGTTTTGAGCTACAAAAGCCTACACATTGAAAGCTTGCACACCCGTGCTAAACATGGCACATCCAAAAGATCGCATCAATTCGCAGAAATTTCGTACTGTACAACTGTGTCAGATCTCAGATTTACGTCCCATGAGGAACCGAGCGACAAGAGGAATGCACTCAAAATCAACCTATAATCAATAAATGAAAATTTCACAATAATTACCGGTTCCATCAAGATTATATTGTTCAGGAATCCCTTCTGCGTGACGTTTTGCTTCAAGTTCATCCGAACACGTAGTATCTTCTCATAGTACTCCGTGAGTTCTTCCACAGAATCTTCCGCATAATCATTATAGGGTACGTAACGCTGAAACTTTGACAACAGAACATTACGGTAGGATTACCCAAAGCCCTGGTCGTTGTGAAAGGCACAAAAACACAAGAGAGAAGTATGAACTTGAGAGTGTGCTCATTTATGTGCTCAGGTAGTACTGTTATACATAAATTCATTCGTAATTTTATAAAGCTGATATGGAATGCACATAATCCTCTTTCAGAGTAGCAAAACAGAACCATTTCGAAACCGGATATTTAAAGAAAACATAACAATACAAAGTGGTATGAATGTATGAACGGAATGCTTGTAATCCTCCTTCAAAAACCTTTAGCAATGCCTTATCCCTCCACCCATGCGTTCTCCTTACGAATACGTGCTTCTTCTTCTGGCGTGAAGTCATTTCTGATATTGAAGGTACGGCGGATCTCCTCAGGAGTTTTTCCATTGATCATGCTGGCGACAACTCGACATGCAACGTCAAGCAGACCTCTGATGTCTAGGTAATTTGCAGCCAAGATCAATTCGAATATTGTTCCCTGGTCGACGTTGAAGAACTGCCTATCCCATGCGCAGATTTCCATTGTTCTCGTTTTGTTCTCGTCTTCAACAAATGGTGGGTCGTCTTTGTGGTAATGTGCACCAATCCAGCACTTTCTTCATAATAATACCGTAAACATTACAAATCGGAATCGGGTCGCTGCTGTCAACACCGAGATCGCTAATCATTGTCTTGATTGTTTTCGACATATGAATCACATCTCGAGGCACGTGGAAGACGCAACTTGCCTTCGATTACGATTTTAATCACATCATGGTGCATCGAATCTCCGCTTTCTGAAGGCTGCTGCCCTGAAACCCGTCCGAAAAACACTGAGTCGAGCCTTTAATCGTCTTCGAGTGAGGTTTCCCTACACAGCAATTACCAAAATCCATTTTCTATTTGTCATAGGTATGCGTAATAACTGCCCATTCGTTCTCAAATCCCACAATCAACCAACGAAGCATAATTTAAAGGAAAAAAAAGCAATAGACAACTTACATCATTTTCGTGCGCCATGATATGCTATGCTTCAGAGATCGGTGTTTGGCGACACGTCCTTGGTTCCAGTCACGAAATACAGCAGTGCACAATGACCTTAAAAACACATCGTTCAATCCTCGAATTTGTCAGTTACACACATTTTCGCGATTTTACCCACAAAAAACTTCATCACATTAATAATTCGAAGGCGCAATTGCTCCGGGGGGGGACGCCAGCCGCCCGGCGCGCAGTTGCGGCACAGGTAAATTTTTGAGCCAGGGGAATGCCAGCCAAGTAGGGGAGGGTAGGGGGAGGGCTGAGGCAGTTCACTTTAGCATGAAGTGACTGAAAGCTGACATTCCGCGAGAGCTGGAATGTCGAGTTAAATACTACACCTGAGCCGTGTGCGTGACTGGCCCTCCCACCCCCCCCCCCAAAGCCAGCTTTTGATGCTTCCAGCATACACCTGCTTCCAAACTCCTTAAAACTTACACTACCGAAAATGCAATACCCCCTCCCCCCTCTTCAATCACACGTTTGGTCCCGTAGACACAAACGGATTTTCCCTTTTCGCAGCTGGAATTTCGCGATAGAAGGCCAGGTCCAACTCTAATTGTGTGAGACGAGTCTTGCGCGATAAAAGTTTCCTGCGAGAAGTCGAAATCCGCTTCTCCTAGTGAAGCCGACTCCTGTTACTCCGAGCTACTTCCTCATTATAAACATTTGAAGAAGGTAATTCACTATATTCGCACAAGAAAAGGTCTCATCCAGTAATGAGCATGTGATGCAATTGCTGAAGCAGACCAAAAATTCCTATTTTGCAGGGGAAGGAAATCCTCACGGTGCACTAACCATTTCGCTTTCACATTTACACCCACCCCGAAGCTTTCCTCGCAAAAAATGGATCCCACCCCGGGCTTCCTCCCTTACAAGACATGGGAATAACGAGCAGCCCCCCCCCCTTCTAAGATCCCCAGAGAACTTTACGTCGATCACCACCAGGATGCTGTACCTGTGTGGCATCTGCAAAGCTTTTCACGGAGGAGGAATTCTGGAGTTAAAGTCAAGACTGCGTACGAGATTTGTAGTGCTTTCTGACATAGCGGCGCTTTCTGCAACGCGAAACTTTTTCGATGCAATAGCCCTTGGTCCACTCACAGGGGTGGATTGGGGTTCCCGCAGTGAAAGCTTCGTTCTGCAAAAGGCGTAAAATTGCTCCTATCTTAAGCGAACGGTATGCCCAGCATGCAACACCTCTGTCCAGTTTTCAATACCAGAAAATGGCAGAAAGAGTAAAAATAGTTCCTTTTCAGCTTTCTTTCAAGATTAGGCCCAGTTTTATTGACGGGAAATGGACGGTTGTATGCTCAGCACAAAGCCAACGTCGTGTCCGCAGTTCAAATTTCGCGCCCAACGTAGGTGTTGCATTTCCTGCATAATGTAGTAAACCAATATAGGCCGGGGAGGGCGGCGCATAAATGCGCGATTCCCATTGGCCAATGGTACAGGACTGAACTTTCTTACCTGTCCTGTCACGCATGCGAGGGCACAGACAGTCAGAGCGCGCTGGCTCGGCTCCAATCCTATGAAAGGAGTGTAGAGCCACAATGACTCCAGCCCTCGTAGCTTGGCAGGAGGACTTCGAGTAGCTCGGATACAAGCACGTCCAACTATAACGATGGGCGTGGGGAAGCGAGAGTTATTATTGTAATTGAGATGCTACAATTTGCATGGCATTTGAAGAGAAATATCGCGCAAACACGACAAATAGATGGATAACTGAGTACCGGCTTAAGGTCCACACTAGGAGAGTAAGCTCGCGAGAGTACGAGGCGGTTATGCGTGACTGATGCGATCGCACGTTAACATACACTCGGCTATTCTGAATGTACTCAAGCTGGAATTAAGATGCAATCACTACCACTGCCTTGAGGATTTCTGTGCATTTCTAAGGACCTGCCTTTGAAATCATACAAAGCTGATGCCTCTTTCCTCGAGCCCATATTCCAGCAAAACAAACACAAAAGTGTGCAGCGATGAAAGAAAGTGCAAAGATGACAAGGGAAGGTTAAGTTTGTTTACAACATTATTTTGCAGGAATTTTTCTGTTAATTGAAAATTAATTTGCGTATGGTCGGGGGTCGTGCCTAGACCTCGACTTCAGGGGGTCGTACTTCTGCGACCACGTCCTCGACACGATTTTCACCTGCTCAGAACTCCGTGTTGGTCAATGGCTCACCCAACAGTGAAAATCAACGGATATAATGAACGCCCGCTTCACAGATTCCAACTGTTTTACTTCACTTTTGACTAGAGGCCCCATACATACCTTAACCTTCACTTATAATGTGCACATATGTGCTACGCATCTATCTTGAAGGCACACTAATTGTCTAGTCAACATGTCGCTATGGTCGCGTATTCATTTTATTGGCTTTTCTTAAAGGAGGAATACACGATTAGAGTGAAGGGTCGAAGAAAGGAAACTGACCTAGTTTAGGGACGCATTCTTAAAGCAACAGTCCAGGCAGGGTTTCAACTACTTGGTCATTAGGCGGTCAAAACATGCCCCAGCCCAACTAAAGTTTATAGGAAATGTCTTTAATTTCAAAACCTACCTCTAAAATGCGCTGGAAGGGGTCGAAGTCCTCTTGGAGGGGGCGGATCACCCATAAAGAGGCGGATCGCCCAACATTCGCTGTGCAGAGCGCTTGCTCGACTAGCGGTCGTTGCGGGACCGCCGCGCTGTATGAGGTCGATTCCATAAGAACCCAATTGAAGCGCTTCAATTTCGATTGCTGGCAAATAGTTATGTATTTGCAAGCATGCATGGCTATTTGCCAGCAGTCAACTGGAGCGCATGTACTACGGGCAGGTTCGGACAACTCGTCCAACACACATCTCCCTAAACGGCCGGGGGAGTCCCTGTCTAAGCCCCTGCCCGACGTTTTTTTCTACTTTTTCTTTCTCCATTGACCAACTTCTCACCTGCAACGTCATTATAGGTGGTCCTTACCCGCGAATTCGTTCCTGGATTGTTGCTTTAAGGGTGCGAACTGACGCGCAATTCGCATGGAAAAATTTGACCTCGGCGACCTATCATGCCTCAAAGCTGGCGGGTCGGCGATCTCCGCCCACCGATCATCTGATCACTCGCCGTAGTTCAATACGTGGCGAGTGATTAGATAGCTGAGAGAGCGTAGTGTTGAAGAGGGCACAGCGATGAGAGTCGCATCAATGCTCGAATCAACGGGCAAGGAAGGGGTACCATTTCTCGGGTTCTGGGCCGTTTCTCATGGTTCTTCCTTCTTTCGTGTACCACTCACCATCCCTAGGTTAATTTGAAATGGGTTGCTTTTTCATCGTGAATTCGTCCTTTAAGATAACTAGAACCATTGCCCTGTAGGCGCATGAAGCCTTATACCCGATTCGTAAAATCAGATAAAAAAAAAACTAGATACATGTCGAATGCCCAACATAAGATCCTGCTCCACGGCTTTTTTTTTTGGGGTAGTAACTATATTTCTCCCATGGTAATACACTCCGTTGCAAAACTATACGACATACCCCAAATTTTGAGTTTCTGAAGTTGCGAGAAACTCTGCACGAAAATGGCTAATGCCATTCGATTCAGCGTGTAAAGAAACCTACAAATGAGAATCTTCAAACAGATTTGTCAAATTCCAGAAATCTAGGATCAAAAATTTGAAAAAACGGCCGTTGCAAAATTATACGACATAGCAGAAATTTCGACAATTTTTTTGCTTCACTAAAATTTTTCCAAACTACTCCACAGTCGTAATAGCACTGTATTGTAGGTGAGCAGGCCACGGATTCGCCTTGAGGCGCCTTCACCCTGAGGAGCCTATCTGACATGTTATCTACCAATTTTTGTATGCCTAATCCCAGATACGTGCGTAATTTTTAAGTAGCTTCTTCTGCAGGAGATGCATGGAGTTGTGCCAATTCCACCAGGAACAAACACCACGGTAAGAGTGTCCCATGGGTTTTCCATCGGATTTAGACTTCGCTAACAGGTGGACCATCCCATTGAATCTACATGGTAGGTTTCAAAGCAAGTTGAAGTCGGCTCAGTAACATGTATAACCGCATTGTAGTGTTGAGAAACATGCCGATGATGACGATTCTGCGTAGTAGACGGTAGCCCGTGTTGTCAGAGCACATCATCGTGATCGGTAAATCTGTTGACTTTTCGTACAGATTGCACTTGGGCGAGATGCCAAACGACTTATTTGTTCTTAGGTTTTGCAGGTAGTTCTTCGAGAAAGGAAGTATTTCTCCTAGTCGGCCAGATAGGTGGCACTAGTGCAAAGATGATTCGAGCGGAAATTCCGTCTCCCTCTCGAAGATGAGCTTGGTAACGCTGCACAACCTACAGTTGGTATGGCAAGCTAGACGTGGTCTTCATGGTTCAACGGAAGGGACCCCACCGACTACCAATAAGTGGCTCAATCATCGCGTGCTACCGTCTACTACGCAGAATCGTCATCATCGGCATGTTTCTCAACACTACAATGCGGTTATACATGTTACTGAGCCGACTTCAACTTGCTTTGAAACCTACCATGTAGATTCAATGGGATGGTCCGCCTGTTAGCGAAGTCTAAATCCGATGGAAAACCCATGGGACACTCTTACCCCGTGTGTTTGTTCCTGGTGGTATTGGACACAGCTCCATGCATCTCCTGCAGAAGAAGCTACTTAAAAAATTACGCACGTATCTGGGATTAGGCATACAAAAATTGGTAGATAACATGTCAGATAGGCTCCTCAGGGTGAAGGCGCCTCAAGGCGAATCCGTGGCCTGCTCACCTACAATACAGTGCTATTACGACTGTGGAGTAGTTTGGAAAAATTTTAGTGAAGCAAAAAAATTGTCGAAATTTCTGCTATGTCGTATAATTTTGCAACGGCCGTTTTTTCAAATTTTTGATCCTAGATTTCTGGAATTTGACAAATCTGTTTGAAGATTCTCATTTGTAGGTTTCTTTACACGCTGAATCGAATGGCATTAGCCATTTTCGTGCAGAGTTTTTCGCAACTTCAGAAAGCTCAAAATTTGGGGTATGTCGTATAGTTTTGCAACGGAGTGTATTCCGCATCCAACATAAGCGCGGAGTAGACTCACCCTACGTCTTCTCAGGCGTATCTGGAGCTATTCTTTGAAATCAGAAGTTCGCCTAATCCAAAAATTTGCAGATTCATCACAAATAGAAAAAACGCAACATGGAACTCATGGGGTAGTCACGCGCATACCAGGTGCATTCTAAACGCACGTAGTAAAACCCAAACAAGTTAGACTTTCGCGTTTTGACTAACCAGCCCGACACTCAATCTGTAGTTTTGAATTCTATAGTAGTGGTTTGCTTTCCTATTACAGAAAACTTTTCACATTCAAGCGCGCACATTTCTCGCGAGGACCTCATTTTTGCAAAGGTCGTTTCCTCTCCTAGCAAACCACACCCTTATAATAGATACGAACGCGAACATGAGATTCCTTCATAAAACTTCCCTTATCGCTTAATTTTAAACTACCGAACTTGCTAGATTTATACAAAAAACGGCAAATGAAAAAAAGACTCGTATATATTACATGCAACATTAAGGCTTGCTGTTTGTTACAAAACCGCCGCGTAAATACAGTGTTATTATAATTGCATACAACATTACAATTAGATGAAAGACGCAGAAATCACTGCTCCATTGCATGCGAAAGCTCGTCCGCTTTGGAAAACAAATGTTGGGCAAAGCCGCTTCAAGGTCGTTCCTAAATGAGACTCAAAGTCAAAAAAAAACAGGATAGTTGTAGAATTCCAGACCTCGTCATTTCCAGCGCAGCTCTAGCGTCTGCTTCGGAAAATCCCAAATTTTTAGCTTGCGCTAGAAGGTCATCGTCTACCACGAAATCTGTCGGATCTAAATCGAAACACTGAAAATTCACGTCGTCCAATGGCTTGCCACCACAGTAACACTGAAGCGCTCAAGTAGTATCGGAGGCTAAGGAAAGCTGAGAAATTCACAGCACAGCCAACCTCTATAAGAAGCGGCAGAAATAAGGTACAACTGCATTTTAGTTCGCTAAGCAAGTAATCGCAGTCATTTTTTCAAGAACCCGCTCCGTGCGATTTTGTGAATCATTCACAGAGACAAGAACATTCTTCATATTTTCCACCACACCACAGCTGCATGCATTTTACGTCTAGGCTGGTGTCAGAGTTCGCGATCCGTGGCAGGTTTCGCTGGTTTTCGATTTGCGCGATCACGCGATTCGCGCGACGGATCGCAAAAATGCAAGTGTAACATTTGAAACACTGAATATGAAACAAGTGGAATCATGAGCAGTCGTCATTCAGCCATCACTATCAAGCAGAAGTGGCGATTGAAGAACTTGGATTGGAGAACACCTTGCAGTATTGATCGGGCACTTCTGATTTCCGTACTCGACCGCGTGAATCGCGTGTAATCGCGCATACGCGAAATCCGCAAATCGCATATGCGCACCTCGCGAAATATCACAACTGCGACGATCGCGACCTGACACCTCTCTTAGGGCTAAAGTGTGTGCTAAAGATTAATTGTATTTCCAGGCCACACGATTTGTGGAAGTTCTTTCAATTCCAGTGCATATTGGTTAGTGTTGTCTGCATGCAATTATTGCCATTGCTGTATACAATCAATTAGTTTTCAGTCTAATTTCGGGACCATTCCTCACGACTGTCGGCATTTCATCAATATCAAACGCATCTTCGAACAACGTGTAATGAAGCTTGTGAAAGGCAACGGGGTAACAATACAATACGCTTGGCAAGTGCCTCCTTCATCTGCTGTCGTATTTTAGCAGTCTGGGATACAAAATATGCTTTCGCACTATAATCTCACTTTCGAAGGGCAAAAGCACTGCGGCCTTGATGACTCGATCAACATTGCGAGATTGTGTATAAAGTTAATGCAGGATAAAATTGAACTTCGGGTACGTTTCACCACTATCGAGTTTGAGTGATGCTCTCTTATTTCTCTGTTTCAGATTAATCAAAGAATGACCAGAAGACAAGACAGGAATGAGGTAGGTAGGCTTTTATAGTCCCTAATTTTTTTAATTTGGTTTTCCATGTTGCTCAAGTGATGAGAATTAAAGTGGCATACAGTGATCAAGTCTCAATGACCTAGGTAAAAATCTGGTGTAACGAAGCTAGTACTGGCTGAAGTCCTCTTGAAACTAATTAATCGCAGTTTGCTCACAACCGCATCGCAACCGAATGACCTCCAGCGCATTAATATCTACTAAACTGACTATTCATCACCTTGCGACTGCGCGAGACTAATGTTATGGAGAATAAGGAGACGATCCATCACTTAGACGATCGTAGAAATTACGTAATAGCTTTATGTTAGAGCGATCGCTGTATACCTTCTTAAGCTCGTCAATGGTGATGACGAATGACTTCATATTCCAGTGACGATGAGGATAATAGAAGGGAGCTTTATTTTGTATTATATATGGAGGGTCAGCTTGGGAATATACTGCCAAAATACCTTCATCGACTGGGGCACCCTATGTGATGAGAAGTTGTTGCGTGGCAGTAGGCAAGGTTTTTTTTGCCCTTCCCACCTCTGTAGTTTGCAGTTTCTTTTCCACTATCAATTCTGAAGCATATTCCTGAGATGCACTATAACCAGACAACATCAAAGTTTCTTTTTAGGAGCGGCGCTTAGAGGAGCTTAGCCAAATCCGACCGAGCAGATGCGTCCGATTACCACATTTGGCACAGAAAATTGCCACTAAAACTGCGACAAGTTACACGCGATGAGTTCTTGAGCGAGGAATACCTAGATTGCGACTCATGTGATGAGGTGGACGAATAGACTTTGCAGTTACTGAGTGGACTCGAATACAGTGGAACATTGACGCACGTTGAAGGATGGATGCATGAAGATGTACGAGAAATCATTCTTCAACTGCAATTCTGTGATGCAATTCACTGGAGCTTATTTCTGCGCATTTTCTGTTACTGTTCACCAGACCTCTTATAGGTTCTAAATGTCATAGTTACCACTTTGTTGATTTATTATAGCTCGTTTTTCAAATGCCTTTGCACGGGTGGTTATATTTGTTTCTATTGACCAAGTTGTTTTGTTAAATAAAATGTTTATTAAAAATGAAACCTTCGAAATTATTCCATCACCCGTTAACTACAGAGATCACAAAAAAACGTTCTTTTTGACGAACAACAAAAATAAGCATATTTGAGTGTTATTATTGCATTGCATTTCGTCAAAACAACCTACATGTTTGTATACACAACGCAAGAGAAAGTATCCAGATGGGTGTGAATACAATACCATAAGATGAGCGTACTGCTACCTGACCGTGTTCGAAGTCACCCTCAACTTTGTAGCACAACAATACTTCAAACAAGGCGATCAGAGCGAGTCGCATGACATTGAATCCGAATCTGAATGGAACATTTTAGGATATTAATTTTGACATGCATACCGAACGGTAACCTACGAGCCCTCAGTTCAACTTCCCGGCTAAATACAGGCTAACGTCCGTTTCACAAAGAGAATCGGCCTTTAAGGTGATAGCAAAAGCGATCGTGAAATTTTGTCAAGATTTTCAAAAATGACTCTCCCCAAACTTCCATCACCACGGCCCCATTCAAAAATCGTAAGCACCGCACAGTCTCGCTGAACTTCGCACAAAAGAACGGTTGAGAATAAGTGGCGCATATGTCATGATGGGCTCCTTTATAAATAGGTAGGTCCTGTTTATCATTACTTGGGTGACGGACATGTAGGCAGTGAGAGAGTACGGCGCACTCCCAAGACTACTGATCGAGGTTGGAAACAGAATAAAAAGTAGCGGAGGCTAGAAGAGGAGGGAAGTGCACCACACAAGAAAAAGGGAGAACACCTGATATTTTTACACATTTGTATATGAACGAAAGGACATGTGGTACAACAGTCGGCTTCTTTCATCACTTTTTAATTGAAGGTTTGTTGGTTTTTCATCATTTTACTTTATCTACATGTTTTAGAATCTATTCCAGTTAGGGGAGGGGGTCACGATACAGTTTTTTCCAGAAAGCTAGGATCTGAGCCAGGCGGGGTGTAGCCGTCTACGGGGAGGGTTAGGGGTGTAGGGGCAAGTACTTGAGCATGCGTGAAAGCGTGGAAATGGTTCGATTAACCCTTTGACGACAATGCGGATTTGCACGTAGCGTGCTCGTGGGACCACGCCTCTTTTTGGCGCGCCCAACTCTCGCACAAAATGGGGCAAAATTGTCCCTAAAAGCAGTTTTTCTATCAAAATTTTGACTATGACAATAAACAAAATATGACTGCAGTCTTAAGCTTTATGATCATGTATTGTTGGAATTAGAAGTGGAAGTTTGGAAAGAAATCTCGGATTTCAAAGGGATGGTGTTTGAAAACTCTAGAAGTTCAAATGTACAGTAGAATTTTTGATATAGTTCAAACTCCTCCTTGTGTCTTAAGACTGTGAAAAGACGTAGAGGTCCTGATCTGTAATTCACCTTCAAGCTTACATAATGTTAAAAAAAAAAAAATTAAAAAAAAAAAAAAAAAAAAAAAAAAAAAAAAAAAAAAAAAAAAAAAAAAAAAAAAAAAAAAAAAAAAAAAAAAAATACATCGCCAGCGAAGTGCCATATCCTAAAACTTCATATAAATTAGCTAGTAACAAACATTTCTGCAAAATATGCAAACATAAGCGTAACGGAGCTTGCTTATTATATTTTCTGATGTTTATGTTTTAAATGGGTAAAAAGAAAATTTTTAGGGTGGCGCCCACCATTGGGTGCCATCGTCCCAAGCGACGGTCATAGTGGCACCACCCGCGGTAGGTGGCCCATTGTCGTCAAAGGGTTAACAATAGTTTGCCGAGATCGGTTTGCATCATGACGCCATCCCCTCTTGCTGGGATAAACCCTGTCTTAGTTTGTTGTTATTCCCTTAAATTCAGCAGGAATGGGCGTAATGCTCTTTAATGCCTATATAAGGTGTATAAATGTGATGTAATGGAATTGTGTGGACTAATAGGGGGAGGTGAGCGATATGAAATGTCGCTGTTGAGTAACCAATTTTTTTTCGCAGGGAAAGAAGCTCCTGGCTGGGTGTAAAAGCCAAAGCGCAATAGTATGCGCACCCTGGAAGATTTCCTGCCCTGCAAAATCGGATATCTGTGAGCGGCAGGCAACTGTGCATTCACATCCCCCTCCGCCTGTAATGCTTACTGCAGTTTGGATCCGTCGTGGGTACAGAAAGTGCATAAAATAGGTACAAACTTAAGCACTGGTCCTTTGAAGTCCTTGTACTCAAACACGGATCGGACGAATATGATAAATACGAAATAAGAGTTGAAAGCACTGGCAATAAAAAGAGGAGAGAATACCAGCCAATACGACATCGCACAGATCTGATGTATTTTTAGAGCCTGAAAACAGGATTGCACCATCAGTGTAGCTGTACTAGAACTGTGCAATCATAAGGCTAAAAAATGCTAGTTGAGTCACGCTCGTTCATTCCAAGTCTTATATGAAAGATTTAGATTTAATCACAAAATAGTTCAGCAAAGCCTGGAGAGTTTCGAAGCCTACAGGGCAGCAGGTTTGAATGCGTTTTAAGCACACCTTAAGCCTTATGAAAGCGCTCATCGCCTTAGGGAGGACATTAAAACAGGGCATCTGAAAACCGCTGGTAGGTGACACTTGGACTATGCCCAGGATGGGAGAAACGAGAACAAAGGTATTCAGGTGCTATACAAGTAGGGTGGGCACGCCGCATTTTTTGAACAGAAATGTATGTAAGTGGGACTGCTGCCCGCTACTATACTGTCACGAGAATCGGGGAATTCGTGAGCCAGGGGGAGTGTAGCCAATCTAGGGGGTGGGGGTGAGGGCAGTCACTTGACATGCGTGAAAAGCTGGGCGTGCCCACCCCACTTGTATAGCATTGCACCGGTATTCACATCCTCCCATAGAATCCCTTGCCCTCGCGACGTTATGTAAGTGGTTCACTCACTTCAATCGCCGTTTTGATGTAATGAGTTACGTTTTGCGTTGTTGTTGAACCAGAATTGGGGGTGCAAGAGAGAAAAAATATTAAACCTCACTCTTGAGAAAGCAACCCTTTCGAGATGTGAACTGCTGAATAATCACAACTATGAAAATAAATAAGAAAAAAAACTCACAAGCATCACCAAGCAAGCAAGAAGTGAAGCGGCATGCAACCATAACTCGAACACAGTCAATCCTGTCCAGTGAATCAGTTCGGAAAGTGAAGGCAGCATCATTGGGAAGCAGTAAAGTCCTGCAAGTGGCAGCCTGTAGAATCGTGCTCTACTGACAAATGCGCTGCCGTGCGCGTCTCATCGCGGCGCAGAGACAATTGAGGAGACCTCTGGCAATATTGGGAGTGACCATCGTGTAGTGCGAGTAACTCTGGCGATGTGCATGAAGCCTGCCCATTTCAAATGGAAGTCAAGGCCGCTATCTCCAATTTCGGTCCAGCTAAAGCGGTAACTCCAATTCGGTGGAAGGTGGGGGGGGGGGTGCACTCCATTGTGTTCTCCCATAGTAAGGATAAGCATAAAAGTTTTAGTGACACGTAATCGATTCATTTAAAATTACTTCTGATAAGGACTGGTTTAGTGTGGAAAGTGCTCCTAAGGTGCTTTCAGATTTCGGCCTGCTGTGGTCCAAGGAAATG